>JAQQSZ010015301.1:0-11309 GCA_028646595.1 Phalanger gymnotis
GAAAAAGGAAAGGAAAGGAAAGGAAAGGGAAATGAAAAAGGAAAGGAAAGGAAAGGAAAGGGAAAGAAAAAGGAAAAGGAAAAAGAAAAGGAAAGGAAAAGCAAAAGAGGCCATTTTTTTGCTTCATTTCTTACCTATTCTTAATCAGTGAATGGGCGTTGCCTTAGTAAAATTGAGACCTGAGAAAGACCTCAGATTAAAAAGGCCACTCACTGCATCTGGAGCCATCTCCAGTTGTCCTGATCTATATCTGGCCACTGGAACCAGATGGCTCCAGAGGAGAAAATGAGGCTGGTGACTTTGCACAGCCCTTTCTCACTCAAATCTAATTCACTTGCTAGTCATGGCATCATCTTCCTGATGTCATGGTCCTCTTTGAGAACGAAGAACAAACAACAACAATCATTGTAAGAGTGCTGGGTATGGAGTTGGAAAGACTTGAGTTCAAATCCTACTTCATATACTTATCAACTGTGTGACCCTGAGCAAGTCACCTAACCTCATATCAAATGAAATAGCATATATAAAGAACTTTGCCATTCTTAAAGCCTATATGATGCTAGCTATTGTCATTTTATTATTTAATAATTGTGAAATGCTACTTAACTATTGTGTTATCACTTGACTTTTCAACTTCTGATATTTTGTAAGCTCCTTGAGAGTAAATTTCAGGTCTCTTGCCTCTCTGCATCCCTAGCTGTCCCAACACAATGCACTCCATTGACTGTTTGCATTTATACTCTTAAATACATCAATGGATCTATGATCTTGCCAATGTAAGTATTCCCTCCAGCCACAGAGAATGTAGCTCCTCTATGAATGCCAATACTATGTGGCTTTTGTCCATGTCCCTTGGTATATCCACCAGAGGGCATCCACTACCTTGTTCTCTTGACTTCATGGATCCCTATGAAGCACATTGACCAACAGTTTATCTCTCACTCTCACTGTGTGACAAACCCCTTTTGCCTTTCTTTTTAATTAGTCATACATTTCTCAGATGAAAGCTTTTGTGCTTTCTCCTGCATGATTCTTTGTCATTTATTGCAGTCTAGCAGTGCCTGTCATCTGCCACTTCATTACACCATTCATCCCTGTGAATCTTAAGTAAGCAAGTATTACAGTCTTTTCAAACAAATCCTCTCTTCTATCATTCCTTCAGGGAAAGAGACTCTTTCTAGACACTGGGCACAAGCTTTGTAACTGACAGGTAGAAGAAAAGGGGGAGAGAAACTAACTTATTTTTATTTCATGTTGGAATTTATGCTCTAGCATCAAGCTTTCTCTTTCGCTATGGCTTTCAGACTGGAGTAAATAGTTATTAAAAGGCTTTTGCAGTGAGCAATACATAATTTCTGAATTCTCGCTGCTTGTAAATCAGCTGAGAGCCTCATGTTTAATCAACATGACTGACATAACAACTGACCATAAGACTTGACAATAGTCAAGCAATTAGGAGACCAGAAAGCCATACACTCAAGATATTCTGCTCCCTCTCAATCCAGAACATACCAAAGGAACTATCAAGGTAAGGGTCCATTGCTTTTCTAAAACTGAGATTACACAGTCAAAAGAAAGAGGTTGCAAAATCAGAGATTCTTAGGAGCAATCATTACATAAAAACAATGCAAAGATGCTTGTGAGTCTACTGTTTTCCAAAAATCATGAGACCTTTACACTTCTGCACTTCCTCCTTCATGCCTACCTACCAAAGAACAAGTTTAACAACATGCATGTAGAAAATCATTTCTGAACAAACTGTGGGTTGACAGTCGTAGTAAGCATTTTAAAAAGGCAGCCATTTATATCACATGTGAGGGAGTTCATGTTTTAATTACTTTATACCACCTTCCCAACTTGGTACTAGATTTCTACATTTCTAAATTTTCATTTGAAAGCCTGATGTTAAGTTGCTTAATGTCTTAATTATTGCTAGCTGTGGCTTTTTGTATTCTACAACTTATACAACTTGCTAACGTTACTATTTGTTGACATCAAAGTCAAGTCTAAGCTGAAAACATGCACATCTGTAATAATGTCAAATATACAAGAAAAGAGACATGATATTCTCAAAACTTGAGAGGTGTGAAAAAGCAATTTGCTCTACTAATTTTAGCAAAAGCATCAATTACTGGGTGTTGTTTCTTTCTGCCTTTATGATTTCTATCATAATTAATAAAATTGGAAGTTGTGTATCTGTATATGTCTCTTAGAAAAACTACGCTCCTTCACTAGTGCAGAAAAGTAAGTTACGACCTTTGTGTTTCCTAACGTTTACTCAATTATCAAGGCACAGAGGCACTTTGGGATGTCTACAAACTTACATTATGAGCAGTAATGCTATTTTTTTGTACTGTGCACAGTATATATACTTTTTTTAGATTTATACTAATAACCCATCTTACCAATCAATCCCCCTGTGGTAGTTATTTCTATTAAAGAACTGTACCTCCTCAAAGGTTTTTGGGCTGGGGGAGTTACTAATGATGGAAGGATGCATAACCAGGAACAAAAACAAAGCTGTGGTACCTGGAAAGAGGAAAGAAGGTCAAAGGTCAACAGAGTCAAAGCATGATTTCCCAATGAACAGTATCATTTCATGTCAGTGGGAAAAGAAAGAAGGTAAGTGTCTACACAGTTATATTGTGCACATTTTTTGAATTTCCTTTCTTGGAGTTCTGACATTGTAAAGAAAATAGATTAACAACAAGGGAGATGTACCCATCTCCCAGGGAATAGCTAAACAAATTGTGGTACATTATAAGAAATGATGAATGTTTTGAACATAGAGGAGCATGGGGAGAACTACATAAAATGATGCAGAGTCAAGAAAATAATACATGCAATCTCTACAACAATGTAAATGAAAGGAATGACAAAAAAGAAAAAAAAAGAAAAATCATTGCTCAAAAAAGTGATATGAGAAGACACACCCATTCCACTCCTTTGCAGAGGAACAAGGTCTACAAGTGTTATATGTTGTACATGTTTTCAGACTTTTCCAATGTACTGATTAGTAACACTGAATTTTTTCCCTCTTCTTTTGTCTTAAAAATTATTTGTTATATGGAATGTCTCCCTGCAAGGGAGAGGGAAAAATAATACTGGGGAAACCATGGTGATATAGAAAGAAACAAAAGATTAAACAAAAACATATTATTATGATTTTTTAAAGAAAGATAGTTTGATACAGTACGAAGGGCACTGAACTAGGTATCAGGAGGCCTGGATTTTTATCTTGCTTCACTACTTATTTTCCACATGATCTTGGACAAAGAGTGTTGGTTTTGGAACGAGAAGGCTTGTGTTCAAATTCCAGGCCTGTTACTTATTTCCTGTGTGAAGCTGGGCGTGTCAACCTCTGTGGCCTCATGCACCTCAAACTATAGAACGAGGGGGTTGGACTAGGTGACCTCTAAGGGCCTTTCTGGCTCTATTATCATTTAATCCAGTTACCCTCTTTGTGTTTCTGTTTTGTCATCTGAAAATGCCTATTTTACCTACATTATGGTCTTTGCGTGAGGGTGAAAAGAGATTATGTATATTGAAGCATCCTGCCAAGCAAAAACCTCTTGAAAAAAATGCATTGTACTATACTAAAACCAAATCTGCTGCTAGGGTCTCATGTAAAGTTCCTTCTAATGTCTCTGAGCCTTGTATAAACTCCAGGCAAAACTAAATGACCAGATCTCAACAAAACAGTTCAAAAGAGTAGATTTAGCTTGGCATATGTTTCCGTATTCATAGCTGCTACAGCAAGGTGTTAAATGTGTAAATTTCACAGAAAAAAGGTTTAAATTCCTTCAGCAACAGCAATTTTAAATGCTGCATTTTCTAATGGAGCCACACAGACTAAAAAGAACTACAGATTTGTGGGAAAGCAGATTCAAAGAGGTGAGGGTAGGTTTAACAGTTTCTGAAAACCAAATTAACAGCATTGCTAAGAGTCATGATTGTAATGATAATTTAAATTTGAAGATCTTTCCCACCCATTAATAGGCCATGTGACCTGCTTATGTCACAGGAAGCCTAAGTCACATGTGGTGGGAGGAGCTTGCTGAGGGGAAAAGGAAAGTGTGTCACAGGACATGTGGAGAGAGCAGTTAGAGGTGAGGGAAAGAGCAGACGTGCTGCTGTGGGTGATTCTTGCTGGCAAGGCCCTGGCAGGGGGTGGGAAGGTTATGATGGACTGGTTCTCTGCCGTGATGTTGTGCATTGAATTCTTCACTACTGTGATGGATTGGGCTTATTGGTTTTGGGATCTGGTTCTCTGATGTCTGAATAAATGGTTTACTTCTTCTGTCTTCCATATGGAGAGTCTCTTATATTTTGCAATACAGAACCACATAGGCATTTTGACAATTATTGTGTATATTGCCTTGCTAATACAATGATCAGAGTTATCCTCACCTCTCATAGAACACCCCCCCCCCAAAAAAAAATCACAATTAGCCAAGTTTTGGCCATGTTATCAGAGAGATCCAAGTTAGACAGACTAATATAAAATAAAACTATGTAGAGATGAATTCTGGAAATCAGTTTTTCAAATACATCATGAAACAGAGTAATAAAGTAGAGAGAACACTTTTCTAGGAGTCAGGAAAAACTGCCTCAGACAGTTAGTTGTGTAACACCATGTAAGTCACATAACCTCTCTGTGCCTCTCAGTTTCCTGAGGGGGTTGGATTTAATGTCTTCAAAGATCCCTTCTATGTCTAGATGTATGATGCTATGATTCTAGTTACAGGGATTATAACATACACAAATTTTAATCTATGAATTCAGCATGCTTTGGCCAGAAATAGCTCTCGTAGTATCTATTTCTATATTTTTAACATTAATTGCACCATAATGTAATCTATTGAGAGTACATCAGTTTAATTTTAGTTTTTCTTTCAGGTCAAGGTCTAGAAATGTTCACTAGATTTGGCCATGTAATGCTGTATGTCTCTCATTAGGGGTGATTATTTTTTGCAAGTCTACTTGGTTATTATATTACATGTTATTTCATATGTAAAATCTTTTTTCTTATGATCTTTTATCTTTAGTATTTTCTTTATATCTGTGATATCTATCTAATGTCAAAATGAGTCATTTTATCAAATACAATACTGTTAAGAAAGTGAAGATAGAGTCTAAATAAAAACTTTTTTTCAAAAAATATGCCATAGAACTTTTATAGATTTAAGATATAATGAAAATGATTCATAAATGCTGGTGCCACAGGAGTGTATCTGTGTCTTTGTTGGATGAGGAAGGTTTTAGGTATATGACTACCCTTCAGATATGTATGGAATTGGTGAGATTTTGAAGCAAAATAGAAGAATATGTACCTTTTTATCCCAAGTAGAGTATGTATTTTATGGAGAAGAAATATGATACAAGGGAAGGGGCATTGGCTTTTGAGTCTTGCGTTACTAGCGTTTAAATCTCACCTCTTACACTTATTACTTGGGAAGCTTGGGAACAAGTTGCTTCACTTCTCTGGCCCTCAGTTTCTTTATCTGTAAAATGAGGATGGGTTGTACTAAATGACCCTGAAGTTCCCTCCAGCTCAGTATCTATGAGATATACACAATTTTACATCTAATAATGTAGAGGAAAATATCTTTGTTATAGACATTTTCACACATAACACCTATTCATTTCCAATTCAATTCAATTAAACAAGCATTTATTACTTATCATGAAGAACACAAAAGTTTCATGGAACACTGGGTAATTCTGGCTGAGATAATCCCTAAATCCAATCATATGTACTCTTTGTGACTGTGGATATATGGATAGACTGAAACTCATTTACTTATAATATGACAAGAAAATATTTTCTTTATAAATTTTGTGTATAATGACTGTGAAATAGAGTCCAAGATGTTCTTGGAAAATTGTGCTCTATTCCCTGAAACTCATTTCCCCTTATCTAAAAAAAAATGAAAAAAAACATAACAAGGAGACACAGCTGATCCTTGCGTATTAAGTGGAAAACTAAATACAGGGAGATACATTCTCATTACTAAAGTGTTCAGAGACTGGAATAAACCAGTCAGGGGTGTTGTAAAGATGGGCTTGGAAGTTGACCTGACCTCTAAGGTTTCTTCCTATTCTAAGTTCCCATGATAACTGTGGTTCTCTACCTGAAAATGAAACCACACACCTCTGACTTTCATTTTACCTTTAAGGAGGGTTAGAATATGTTCAAGCTTTCATGTGTCAGGCTAGTTATGGAAATGGGCATGTGGAAAGAACAAGTTCATCGTGGCACATGATGCTGAATATCATGCCACATTCTCTAGGGGGACCAAACTTAACCGATAGTGCTAAAGCATGTCACATACCTGCTCAAGAATATAATAGGAGCCTAGACCTTGACTGGAAGCACCTTACTGGTTATCTAATCCAACCCCCTCATTTTATAGATGAGGAAACCATGACATAGAAAGAGCTTTTAAATAACTTGCCTGGGTTCACCAGGATAGTAAGTGGCAGTGTGAGGATTCAAATGCCAGTCAAATAATTCGAAGTACGTTCCTCTCTCTACTGTACCACACTCTCTGTCTGTGGCTCACATTTCCCTCCCAGATAAAGTACAAACTCTTCTGACTGACATTTTAAATCTTTCATGATGCAGTTTCAACCTTCTTTTCCAAAGGATTTCATATGACTGTAGTAAAGGAATCTCAGCCAAATTGCCATACTAACATCCATTTCTTATCTCCATGGCTTTGAATATACTGTCCACCCATTGCTGCAATGCTCTCTATCCTCACCTTCACTTTGAAGAATCTGTAGATTTCGTCAAAGCACAGCTCATGCATCACCTAGTACACAAGAATTTCCCTGATCTCCCTGGTTGTGGATGCTTTCCCCTCTGAAATTACTTTGTCTTTACTCTGTATGTATTTTGTTTGTGCTTGTATATGCACATGTTGTTTCCAACCAATAAAATGTTAGTTCCCTGAGGACAAGGACTATTTTTGTTAGATCGAATTTTTTTTTTTGGGGGGGGGTCTTTGTATCCGTGTAGTATAGTGCTTGGAGCATAATAATAAACTCTTGTTGGCATGAATAAGTAGAAATATTGGGGCAGCTAGGTGGCAGCACTTAAAAGGATTTTTTTGCTTTATTGATGGTATTATATTTATCATTCCATAAAAATACTTCTAATGATATTTCATTTATTGGCCCTAACAATGGTCAATTAGATATATACTCTTTATATCTAGTGGCAAGAGTTTAACCTCTAAAGGATGAGAAGAATTGAGAATACAAGTACTGCTTTTAATGACTAAATCTACTGCTGGATTAGAAATATTAAATCTTGGGGCAGCTAGGTTGCACAGTGAGTAGAGCACCGGCCCTGATGTCCGGAGGACCCGAGTTCAAATTCGGACTCAGTCACTTGACATGCTTACTAGCTGTGTGACCTTGGGCAAGTCACTTAACCCCAATTTTCCTGCCTTCTCCCTTCCAAAAAAAGAAGAAAAAAATAAATAAAAGTATTGAGGAAATGTTACAGAGCAGGCAGAGTACTAGACTTGGAGTCAAGAAGATGTGGAATCAAATCCCAGCCTTAGACACTTAGAAGCTGTAGCCAGTCGACAAGGTATGTAACTTCTTGAATCTCTGTTTTCTCATCTGCAAAATGCGGATGATGACAATAACCTTGCCTGGCTGCTGTGAAGCTCACATGAGATATGTGTAAAGTTCTTTGCAAATCTTAAGATCCTATATAAAAGTGAACTATTTATACAGCCAAAATCCAAGAAAATCAACCGCAATCCCACAGTATCCATCCTAGAGGATAAAAATTAAAGTCCAGGAATGACAGTTCCAAGCTTTGTCTTGACCTTGTTTTAATCTTATGGAAGTAATTAGTTTGTGAGAAAGAAATGTAAATGTTAGAGGAGGTGGGATGGCTTTCTGCTGGGTATGGGTATACAACATCTCCATTCCATAAACTGCACAAAACTTTGTTTATATCTGGGAGTTCAGCATGTCAGGCATCTTTTAGCTTGTTAAAAATAGTCATGTCTGCCAAAGAGTCAGTTTAGCAAAGGACCATATTGGGAAGACTGACAACCTAAAAAGGTATTTTTTTTCTCCCTGTGAAGTATTTACTGTACAGGAAGACAGATATTTAAATGTCTCCCACTTGACTTTTGAGAAAGTTCTGCCATTTGTCTTGGGATTATGTGAAGAACTTGATTTTAGAAGTGGTGATCACAACACTTGTCAATGAAGCCCTTTGAGAATAGGTAACATTTGGCATGGAATTTACATATTCAACCAGCATGGCATTTGTTTTCATCTTTTCAGCTTGAAAAAAAAAATCATTTTGATGTGCATTTAAGTATGTTATTGAGCTAAACAATGATTATGCCTGGAAAGAAAAGTCTCAGTTCTTCAGAATTTAAAGAAAGCATTTTCAAAGTAACAAAAGGACTATGTAAACTGTCAGATCATTTGGCTTGTTATATGACTATTTTCATCAAAATATAAGGAAAGAGCTCTCACCAGTTTTCTGAGGTCCTATTACCAAAAATTTGGGTAATCGATCACAGGTTTTTTCTTTAGACCAGATATCTCTGTGGCGTTTGTCATCACAAGGATTCTAATAGGGGAAAAAAGAATTAGCATCAAGGACCGCATATAAAATATTTTTTTTTGATATTGTCTGACATTTCTTCAACCCCAGCTACTCAAAACCACCTCAGGAAGCACGGTTGTGCTGTCTTTTCTCCTAGAACTGTAAAAACCTTTGGTATATCATCAGTGAATCTTTTATACAAAGGCATTCTATATATACTGAAGTTGATATTCCACTCAGGATGGAAATAGGGGAGAAGAAAAACACTATAGAACATTGAGAAAATAGCCTCACATTGTTTTAATACTTTCTCTATTAACATTTTAAAGTCTTAATTTCTTTCTATAAAGGTTTTTTCTTGGCCTTATTAATCTGATATGCAGGGGATTCCTGCAAACCTAAAGGATCCTAGAGTATCAGCATTCAACAAATAACCAAAATATAATGGGTTAGATTTTTATCTTATATAACTCTTTGAGTGTTCATGCTGAGATTTAAAGAATAAGAATTTGTCCAATAATACAACTAATATTTAGAGAAGCCAAACTATTTCTGTTAAATGTCCTTAATTTCATTACAAAAGTTTAGAAAATGTAGAAATGTACCTATTTTCTTAATACTGAAAATGTCACATTTTAAAATGGGGCAGAAAGAAAATTAATTGTTAATTTAATTCATTGGACTACACATATGAAAACTTATCATATAAGATTCATATTATTCAATTTCAACATCAGAGTGCATATTATTTGGAAAAAAATTAGGACTATGGTATCTTTTATCATTATTTTCAAAAGTGGTCAAGAGGGCCTAGCTTATATTTCTGCTCTATAAATATTATAGACTATAGTATTTTAAAGCTGTAGCTTAATTTTAACAGAGAACAGACGTAAAGAAAAAAAAAACTAGGATATTTATTTTGGCAACTGCCCTGTAGAGGGATCAGTTTGGAATTTGTCACTTATAATAACGTTTACCATGGGAAAAAGGTATTAAGAGGAAAATTACATTTGATGATAGCGACTATCATTTTGTGATATTGATTTGTAGTGCTTAAAAAGTAAGTATGGTCAATGCAATTATTATATTCCTAAGATCAAGCACTGAAAATTGGTTAGTTAATTTTCTCATTTTAAAAATAAGAAAACTGAGAATGAAGGAAATTGAGTGACTTGGTGATATGCCCAAACTTTTATAGATAGAGTCAAGAAGTTAAAAAGAAGAGATGGGATTTTAACCCCAGGTTTTCACCTCCAGATCTAGGACTTGTCCTGTAATTTTACATGGCCTTCAATTGCATATTCAAAAGTTACAAGTGGCAGAGCCAAGATGACAGCTGGAAAGCAGGGACTAGTGTGACCTCCCCGCCAAGTCCCCCCAAAAACCTATAAAATGACTCTGAACTAATTCTAGAACTGCAGAACCCCCAAAATAGCAGAGGGAAGCAGGGCTACAGCCCAGGACAACCTGGATGGTAGCTGGGTGAGTCTATCCCACACGGAGCTGGGAGCAGAGCAGAGCCCAGAGCAGGCAGCGCAGACGAACCAGACCAGGAGCTGGGCGGAGCGTGCCCTAGCGACCTGAATCAGTGAGCTGTGGCAGTTACCAGATTTCTCAACCCACAAACACCAAAGACAACACAGAAGGTTAGTGGGAAAAGCTGCTGGGGACAGAGTGTAAAAAGGAGTTTGTCATTTGGCCACCGCACCAGGGGCACTGGGGTTGGGGCAGCTACAGAACTACAGCTGCAGTTGCTTTTGGCCCCAGACCCACCTGGTGGGAGGAATTAAGTGGCAGATCAGAGCAGGAGTACAGAGCCTGCTAAAGATCTAAGTACAGTCTGGGTTGGGGGTTCTTGGGGAAGGAGGAGTGCTGGTTTGGCAGAGCTGGAGCATCCCCCCCAAGCCTGGAACATAGTAGTGTATACAAGCAGTCATACCCCACTGAAAAACTAAAGGGTCAAGTAAGTTGGCTGGGAACATGGCCAGGTAGCAAAAACGCACCCAGATTCAGTTAAAGACTTTGAAATCTTTCTTTGGTGACAAAGAAGACCAAAACATACAGCCAGAAGGAGTCAACAAACTCAAAGAGCCTACAACAAAAGCCTCCAAGAAAAACATGAACTGGTCTCAGGCCATGGAAGAGCTCAAAAAGGATTTGGAAAAGCAAGTTAGAGAAGTAGAGGAAAAATTGGGAAGAAAAATGAGAAGGATGCAAGAAAACCATGAAAAACAAGTCAATGACTTGCTAAATGAGACCCAAAAAAATACTGAAAAATATACTGAACAAAGCAACGCCTTAAAAAATAGACTAACTCAAATGGCAAAAGAGTTCCAAAAAGCCAAGGAGGGAAAGAATGCCTTGAAAGGCAGAATTAGCCAAATGGAAAAGGAGGTTCAAAAGACCACTGAGGAAAATACTACCTTAAAAATTAGATTGGAGCAAGTGGAAGCTAGTAACTTCGTGATAAATCAAGATATTATAAAACAGAACCAAAGGAATGAAAAAATGAAAGACAATGTGAAATATCTCATTGGAAAAACTACTGACCTGGAAAAGAGATCCAGGAGAGATAATTTAAAAATTATTGGACTACCTGAATGCCATGATCAAAAAAAGAGCCTAGATATCATCTTTCAAGAAATTTTCAAGGAGAACTGCCCTGATATTCTAGAGCCACAGGGCAAAATAGAAATTGAAAGAATCCACCAATCACCTCCTC
>JAQQSZ010015302.1:0-11309 GCA_028646595.1 Phalanger gymnotis
ACTGGGGAACAGGGCAACCAGAGGGTACGCCATCTTGGAGTGGGGGGGGTGGAAATGGGGAGAAAAATCTGTAATTCAAACGCATGTGAAAATTAATGCTGAAAACTAAAGATGTTAATAAAAAAAAATAAAAATAAAATTTTAGGTAAGTTTGAAGGTGTCAAACTGAAATAAATCAGGTAAATATACAGGCACAGGTTAATAAAGTTTCTTTAGGACTCTGAAGCCATGAAAACTTAATCACTGTTTCTACCAAATAAAAATAGCAACTGAGATTCAGTAATGTCAACATGGCACTACAACTCTACCACAGAAACATGATCAAGTCTGATCAGGCTATTTCAGTCATGTTTAAAACTATTTCTGCCATGTGGTTTAATTTCTTTATATGTATTCTGAAATACATATATAAAAACTAGCATTGATGTAGAATCTTAAAGCTTGCAAAGCACTTTATAAGTATTATTTTATTATATTCTCAGAATAGGTGCTATTATCACCTCCATTTACAAATAAGGAAACATAGACTAGTAGTGGATAAGTGACTTACCCAGGATCACACAGCTTGGAACTATTTGAGGCCATGTTTGAACTCAGGCTTTCCTGACCCCAGATCTAGCACTCTATCTACTGCAACATCTAGCTACATATACATTAATATACATACATGTGGAAATATGTTTGTGTATGCATGGATATATTTGAATATAAAACTATAGATACACATACATATTTTTATATGTATATGTATAAGGGCAAGCAAAATGAGACTTTTTACTGGTTTTTTTGAGGGGAGTACTTTTCAGCACTAAGGCAATCAAGTGCCTTTGAGTGAGTCTTGCCTTTATTTGTATGAAGGCCCACACCCTTTTGCTAATTTTGTCATGAGATGTGTGGAGCCCTTGAGAGGTGTGAAGCCCCAGGGCCCTAAACAGGGTATATATGCTCTGAGGTTAGTATTTTGTTTGGGGCTCACTCATAGGAAGAGTGTTGGTGTTGAGACTCTGGGTAGCTGTTAAGGAGCCCCTTGGCTTTGAAAAGCTCAGGTATTCATGCTTCTCTCTCTGGTAACTATGTATGCAATGTCTTGGTCAGATAGCTAGAAGCCAGTTTGTTTATTTGTGTTATTTGCTCTGTTTATATTTTCACTGCTTGTAATTTTTGTTTGTATTTGCTCTGAAGTTCAGGGTGCTGACTTTGTCCCCTGAGCTAAGTGAATGATACATGTACATTTGATTAAAGTGAGATGGTAAACCCTTTAAAGTTGCTTTCCTTAGAAAAGCAGATCAAAGAACCTGTGCTAGAAGCCCTCCTGTGTGCTGGTGTTATTGGCCTTACATAGCCACAGTAGCAGCAAGTAGTACTGTTGTTACAATATGATACAGTTATTTTAGAACATACACAAGATATTGAACCTGAGATCAGGAGGAATATTAGACATTTGTTTAGTCAACCAAACTTGGCCACTATAAAGACCATAATAATACTATTAATGGCAATAAAATAATGAATAGTAAACATTTATATGACACCTAAAAGTTTATGAAGTATCTTACATATCTTATCTCATTTGATCTTCACACCAATCTTAGGAAATAAGTACTATTATTATCACTAATTTACAGATGGGGAAAATGAAGCTTTGAAAGATTGTCATTCACAATAGGATATATAGGTAGCAATTATATGATGCAGAATTTAAATTTGGATCTTTCTGACTCCAAGTTCACTCCAAGAATTCTTTCCATAGATGCGTATATTTATACATATGAATATGTATGTATATATACATATATGTGTATGTTTGTATATATATTTATACATGCATGTATATGGATACATTTGTGCATATAAATACACGCATACATTGATATATGTATATGTGTATGTATACATTGATTTCACATTTTAGCAGTCTCTCTCTCTCTCTCTCTCTCTCTCTCTCTCTCTCTCTCTCTTTCTCTCCCTCTATTCTTCCCTCTTCACACACACAGACACACACATATTCTATATACCCATAAAGGCACACAGAAAAAAAAATCAATGTTAGAAACAGGCTTTGGCATCATTTTAATGAACAGTAATATGAATGTGAAAAAGTAAGGGTATTTTATGAACTTTCTTCTAATACCTGGGTGGGGAGAGAGAGGGGGAAGGATTCTGTCTTTAATTTAAAGGAAGGAAAGAGAATTTGAAAGAATGACAAATGTTATATCACTGCAAATTGAAAAACAATACAAATTTTCTTTAAAGGGATGGATGGAAAAGTAACAACTACATGTAAAATTCTGCCATTATAGAATCCACAATTTAACTCATAGTAGGTGGGAAATGGATTGGTATTAGCTGTAGTCTCCGAAGCCATCCATAGGACAGCTTAGGACTATTACAACTTTTAACAATAAGAGCTTACACATCTATAGCAGTTTCAACTTTTCAAAAATACTTTCATGTATGCTAACTCATTTGACATTAAAACATCCCATGGAGTTGTGAGAGTAGGACTTGTTATTATCCCCTCTTGAAAAATGAGAAGTATAAAGTACAGAGTTTAAATTGCTTGCTTGTCCAATCTTATTAGTGATGAAGCTGGGATTAAAACCTGTGCAATGATTTTTCCAGTGCTCTTTCCATTTCATTGAAAACAAAGGTTATCTTCTGAACAACACGTGCCAAGGGATGATTTTCATTGAAAGGGTCCAGCATATTTTTTCTTTTCATAAATTATAAATATGGGACATCACTCTCCATTAGGCTAGTGTAAATTTAAGTTAGAAATCAAAAGAGTCCACAATTATTCTGTGCTGTCATATAAAAGCATGTTGCTAGTCCTGTATATTAAATAGTAGGTATGTATTTATATTACATATTTTAAAAGACTGAAAAATGACCAAGTGGCAAAATGAATCCCAGTTACGCATGAATTACTACATGTTGAATGAACTGATGCACTGAAAATCAAGTATTATTCTTCTTTTCAGTATTTTGTATTGCATATACCATTCCATTTAAAGAAAATACGTTCTTTCATTGCAAATGATGTATTACTCTATTCTCTTTCAGATAGATGGTATTATGAGTGATGATGCAAACAACAGCACATTATGTTTACATTCTGAGACATTATAGGACTTTTATACCCATGCATAGCCTTCTACTCTGCATGGCAATGTGATGTAATTCAAAGAACTTTTTACCACTTGACCTGCCTCCATGGGAAAATTTGATGAAAAGAGAGAGGAGGCGGGGAGGGATATGGAGAGGGAGGGGAAGAAAAGCAAGAAGGCCAGGAGAAAGGAAAAGTTCTGGGGCAAAAGCATAGAACCACATAAGCTTAAGAAGAAAGAGATAGATGAAGATCCACAAAATGATTCTAAGAAAAATCAGTCAATTAGATAGAAGGAAAGCACAGAAGTCAAGAGAAAAAAGTATATATGGAGAGAAATTAGTCAATAGTTTCAAAACCCAAAGCAAGGTCAAGGCAGGAGAGGAGTGAAAAAAAAGCCATGTTATCTAATACTAGAAAGATCAATGATAACTTTTGAGAAGTTTTCAGTAGAGTGCTCGGTTTGAAAGTAAGGTTCCAAGGGGTTGAGATTTGAGCAGGAGAAGACACGATGAGTGTAAATTAGTAATATTTTCTAGGAATTGGGCTATGAGGGAGAGAGGAGATATAGGACAAAAGATTTAGGGCATTTCAAAGTCAAGAGAATATATATTTAAGGATGGGAGTGGGTGGGAAATCCAAGCATGTTTATATGTGGCAGGAAAATATGAAGTTAGTAGGGAGATTGGACATGAGAGAATGACAGCAATGGATTGATAGATAAGATGCAGGAGGAGCCAGGAGAACTAGAGACAAAGGGACCAAGAGAACAAGTAGATGTGTTTGCCAGAATGGGAAGGAGGGATATCATCCTCAGATACTGGATTGGAATCAGATCAATCAGTTAAAGATCTTTAGGGATCCTGAATTGCAGAACAGAAGAGAAAAGGAGATTCTTCATCTGAGTCCTAGATTTTATCAGTAAATAATATGGAAGGTCCTATGTGAAGGAAGGTGGGAAAGATTTGTATTAGGATATTTTAAAAAAGGGAAGATATGAGACAGGCAGTAGGAAGAATATAATAGAAAGCCAATTAAGGAAGAATAGGGGATTATCATGGAGCAGTATTAACTCAATGAAAATTAAATTACAGTTGTAGTATATTTTGTAACCACAGTAGTATGATTTCCTCAATGCCTTTCAGCAGTACAGGCCTAGGAAGAGAGAAGTTGGGTGGTAGGGATACAAAACTGAGTATTGGCAGAGTATGAGCAGCTGTAGGAAATGGCAAAGATTCAAAACATTACTTAGGTGAGATGTTCAACTGTGGGGTTAAGACTGTGAATGGAGAAAAGTAAAACCATAGCAAGAGGTATGAACTTGGAGGACAAGGAGAAACTGGTGGGGAGAGTGGGGGAGAGACAGACGGGCAGACAGACACAGAGAGACAGAGACAGAAAGAAGGTAATGCTCAGTATAAATAATAAGATTATGAGGAATAGGCAAAGGGAGAGATGAAGGAACATGAGATTGTGATCAAAACATTAAATTTCACAGAGATAGTAAATTTTTTTTGATTATGAAATATGTTATGACAACAGTTATGAGTAATTAAGGTGTACTGAAGATGTAGGTCATGGTAGTTGAGAAGAATGATGTACTGGGAGACCAGAAATTTGAAGTGAAAATCATTGTATACATGAAAGTCACCTAGTATGAGGATGTGTGTTGTAGTGAAAAGGAAGACTTTTTGTAATATAACGCAACTCTTCTATGTCCATCCTAAAGATTTTGCCATCCCTCCTTGAGCTTTATAGTTTCACTCATGCTCTGGGTTCTTGCCCTACTATTGGAATTCATGTATTTTTTTTTTCATAAGTCAAGGAACTTTTTACAGAGACAAAACTGTCTCTCACTTTCCTGAGGCTAACCCCATAACAAAGTTTCTATCTCCTATAGCTGGCAGAACATGAAATAGAGATCTTAAATACTAAATAATCTTAAGTAAGCTAATTTGAGGAGTAAAGAAGTCAAAGGAGATAGAAAGACATTCCTAAAGGAAAAAAAATAGTCCATATGGATTTATAGATGAATTCTATTAAATTCTAGAGAAAAACATAATAGCTGTCCTATACAAATTATTCTGAAAAATCTGACAAATGTAAAGACAAATTTGTTAGATAAGAATTCATGATTATGAACTTATCTAAGCATTTTGGAGAGCAATCTGGAATTATGCCTAAAGAGTTATTAAACTACCTATACCCTTTGACCTAGCAATACCACTACTAGGACTATTTCCCAAGACGATCAGAGAAAAAGAAAAAGAACTTTTATGTTCTAAAATATTTATAAAAGATCTCTTTGTGATGGTAAAGAAGTGGAAATTGTGGGGATACCTGTCAATTGGGTAATGGCTGAATAAGTTGTGGTATATGATTGTGATAGATTACTACTATGCTATAAGGAGTGATGAGCTCAATGATCTTAGAAAAACCTGGATAGTCTTACACAAAATAACATTAACAACAATATTATTTTAAGAACAAGTAACTTTGAGGAGTGGAGCCAAGATGGCAGAGTAAAAGCAGGTACTTACTTGAGCTCTCCCCCACACCCCTCCAAATACCTGTAAAAGTGACTCTAAACAAATTCTAGAGCTACAGAAACCACAAAATGACAGAGCAAAACAAATCTCCAGCTCAAGACAACCTGGAAGTAGAAAGGAAAGGTCTCTTGCACCAGACTGAGAACAAAGCACAATCCAGCATGGTTTACACAAACACAGACAGGCCTGGAGCAGGACTCAGGGAACTAAATCACTTGCAGCTGTGGCAATATCTAGACTTCTCAACTCACAAATGCCAAAGACAACATAGAAGGTCAGTGGGAAAACTCTGTTGGACTGGGTGAGAGAAAAGTGCGATCCACCCCAGCCCCAGGGTGCTGAAGGTAGGGGTGGTGGCAAGCAGGAGCAGGAACAGCAGCTGCTTTCAGAGCTCCAGGCCCACAGAAAGTAGGGGGATCAAGTGGCTGATCAGAGGGGGATTACAGGGATCTGTTTGCTGGTGCTAAGGCAGGATTCTCTTGCGTTGCCCTGCTCAGATCTGGGTTATAGTCCTGGGTGGCAGTGCTGTGGTGAGGATGGATGCTGGTGTGGCAGAGCTTATTGCAGCTGTGGAGAGGGAATCCTCCTCAAGTTTTTGAGGCAGAAAAGAGTGCTTGGTGTCACTCACAGACCAGAGCACAGGCAAACAGTAAAGGAAATAAACACTTCTTCGATCATACCACCTTAGAAGAACTGAAAACTTACAAGTGCTTGGAAATATCTCTGAAAACAGCTGCCCAAAACTGCTGAAACTTGGGACAATTCGCTCTCCATTCTGGAAGCAGAGTCTTAGCTTTACAAAGAGCTCAAAAGTCCAGTAATTGGATAGGAAAATTAGCAAACAGTGGGAAAAAAATCTCAGACTATAGCATCTCACTTTGGTGACAAAGAAGATCAAAATGTACAACCAGAAGAAGACAACAAAGTCAAAGCTCCTATAACTAGAGCCTCCAAGAAAAATATGAATTGCTCACAGGTGAAAGTAGAATCCAAAAATGCTGAAGAAAATAACATCTTAAAAATTAGACTGACCCAAATGGCAAAAGAAGTCAAAGGCCAATGAGGAGAAGAATGCTATATTTATGTATTTTTCCCTCTTTGAACCAATTCACATGTGAGTGAGATTCAAATGTTGTACGCTTAGGTTTCCTGCCACTGTAAAAGCTAATCCTTATGTATCTCTTTTATGTGAGCTTATTTTCCCCATTTTTCCTTTCCCTTCCTCCTTCTCTTAGTACATGCTTCTTTCTCCATTTTTTAGATCATAACAACATAATCTATTCACATTTCTGTCCTCTACCTACGTAGAGTCCTTTTAACTGCCTAAATAATGGTAAAATCCCCAGTAGATACATATCTCATATTCCCATATAAAGATGTAAATATTTTAACATTATTTATGATTTTTCTTTCATATTCACTTCTTTATGGTCCTCTTCAGTCTTATATTTGAATACCAATTTCTTTTTTTTCAGCTCTGGTCTTTTCAACAGGAATGTTTGAAACACCTCTGTTTCCCTAAATATCTATTTTTCTGCCTTCAACTCAATATTCACTATTGCTGGGTTTACAATCAATTATAATCTTCTTGGTTGTAATCCTAACTCCTTTGCTTTCCACACTGTCATAATCAAAGTCCTCCATTTTTTTAATGTGGTAGATATTAATTATTGTGTGATTTTGACTGTGGCTCCACAATATTTGAATGGCTTCTTTCTGGCTAATTGTAATATTTTCTCTGAAATTTGGCTATAACATTCTTGGGAATTCACATTGCAGGATATATTTCCAGAGGTGATGAATAGATTCTTTAAATGTCTATTTTACCCTCTAGTTCTGAGACACTGAGGTAGTTTTTCTTTATAATTTCGTGTAATATTATATCCAAGTTTTATTATATTTTTGACCATGGCTTTTAGGTAGTCCAAACATCCTTACATTATCTCCCCAGAATCTAATTTACAGGTCAGTTATCTTTTTTTTTTCCATTTTTCTATTTTTTTTTCATTCTTTTGACTTTTATTCTTTCTCTATGCTTCATGAAGTCATTAGCATCCAAATGCCCAATTATAATTTTTAAGGAATTATTTTCTTTAATGAGCTTTTGTACCTCTTTCTCCATTTTGACAATTCTGCTGCATGATGATTATTATTTTCAATGAATTTTATGCTTCTTTTACATTTGGCCAATCCTGTTTTTTAAAGTATTATTTTCAGGGCAGAGCCAAGAGGGCAGCTGGAAAACAGGTACTTGTGGGAGCTCCCCTCCAGTTCCCTACAAAAACCTATAAAAATGGCTCTTAACAAATTCTAGAACTTCAGAACCCACAAAATAGCAGAGGGAAGCAGAGCTCCAGCCCAGGACAGCCTGGATGGTTGCTGGGTAAGGTCTGTTACATGGAATTGGGAGCAGAGTGGAACATAGCCCAGCGTGAGCCATGCCTGGACCTACCAGACCAGGAGTCAGGTGGAACAGGCCCTAGTGGCCTGAATCAGTGAGTTGTAGCAGTTACCAGACTTCTCAACCCATAAACACCAAAGACAACAGAGAAGAACTGCAGAACCCACAAAATAGCAGAGGAAAGCAGAGCTCCAGCCTAGGACAGCCTGGATAGTCACTAGGTAAGATCTATTGCTCACAGAGCTGGGAGTGGACTGGAGCAGAGACCAATGTGGGCAATAGCAGGACCAACCAGACTGGGAGCCAGGTGGAAGAGGCCCTAGCACCCTGAATCAGTGAGCTGTGGCAGATACTCAACTTTTCAACCCATAAACACAAAAGACAACAGCGAAGGTTAGTGGGAAAAGATGTGGGAGACAGAGTGAACGGAGTTCATGGTTGGGCCACCACCCTGAGAGGAGCAGGGGTGGTGCAGCTACAGAACAACTGCAGTTGCTTCCCAGCCCCAGGCCCGCCTGGTGGGAGAAATTAAGTGGGAGATCTGAGCGGGAGTGCAAAGCCTGCTTAAGATCTGAGTTGGGTCTGGGTTGGCGGTTCTAAAGGGAGGAAGAGTGCTGCTGTGGCAATGCTGGCTGTATAGAAATAGCTCTGAAAACAACAGCGCAGCACCTGAAGCTTGGAACAAAGTACTCTCTTCTCTATAAGCAGTCATACCCCAAAGAAAAACTCAAGGGTCAAGTAGTTGGCTGGGAACATGGCCAGGCAGTGAAAATGGACTCATATTCAGACTCAAACGTTGGAATTTTTTTTTGCTGACAAAGAAAACCAAAACATACAAGTCGAAGAGCCTACATCAAAAGCCTCCAAGAAAAACATGAACTGGCCTCAAGCCATTGAAGAGCTCAAAAAGGATTTGGAAAAGCAAGTTAGAGAAATAGAGGGAAAATTGGGAAGAGAAATGAGAATGATGTGAGAAAACCATGAAAAACAAGTTAATGACTTGCTAAAGGAGACACAAAAAAATACAGAAGAAAACAACACCTTAAAAAATAGACTAACTCAAACAGCAAAAGAGCTGCAAAAAAACAATGAAGAGAAGAATGCCTTGAAAGGCAGAATTAGCCAAATGGAAAAGGAGATCAAAAAAAAAAAAAACTGAAGAAAATACCACCTTAAAAATTAGATTGGAACACGTGGAAGCTAGTGACTTTATGAGAAATCAACATATTATAAAACAGAACCAAAGGAATGAAAAAATGGAAGACAATGTGAAATATCTCATTGGAAAAACCACTGACCTGGAAAATAGATCTAGGAGAGATAATTTAAAAGTTATTGGACTACCTGAAAGCCATGATCAAAAAAAGAGCCTAGATATCATCTTTCAAGAAATTATCAAGGAGAACTTCCCTGATATTCTAGAGCCAGAGGGAGGGCAGATGGAGGAGGTAATCAAAAACACACACTTTAGAAAAGGAACAGGGTCAAGGGAGAAAATTGAATAAAGGGGGATAGGGTAGGAAGGAGCAAAATATAGTTAGTTTTTCACAACATGAATATTGTGAAAGGGTTTTACATAATGATACATATGTGGCCTATGTTGAATTGTTTGCCTTCTTAGGGAGGGTGGGTGGGGAGGGAAAGAGGGGAGAGAATTTGGAACTCAAAGTTTTAAAAACATGTTCAAAAAAAAAGTTTTTGCATGCAACTAGGAAATAAAATACACAGGGAATGGGGCATAGAAATTTATCTTGCAGTACAAGAAAGTAAGGGAAAAGGGGGTGGGAGGGGAGTGGGGTGACAAGAAGGGAGGGCTGACTGGGGAATGGGGCAACCAGAATATATGCCATCTTGGAGTGGGCAGAAGGTTAGAAATGGGGAGAAAATTTGTAATTCCAACTCATGTGAAAATCAATGCTGTAAACTAAATATATTAGATAAATTAAATAAATTTTAAATAAAAGTATTATTTTCTTGAGTATCTTTGTGCCTCCTTTACCAAGCTGTTGATTGTTTTTTTTTTTCTGTAATTTTCCTTCATTGCTTTCATTTTTTTTCCCAAGTTTTCCCTTACCACTCATTTCCTTTTTAAAATAATGTTTTTGGTCTTTTTAACTCTTCCTGAAATTCTTGTTGGATTTGTGTTCAATTTATATGTATTTTTATTTCTTTGAGGCATTTCATGTACCTGTTTTATTTCTATTTTCTTAGGAGTTTGTCTTGATCTACTCTTTCACCATAGCAGTTTGCATGGTCAGGTTGTTTTTGTTTGCTTGCTCATTTTTCCACCCTATTTCTTGTCTTTGAACTTTATATGAAAATTGGCTGTGTTCACCTGATGGGGGCCAGTATACTGTCTTAAGCTACAGGCTTTTTGTGGTGCTATTTTCATTGCCAGTTCTGGGGTCAGTATGTTTTTGGTGTTTCCAGTCCATGTGATTTGAGGATAAGTGTGATATGTATTCTGGTCTTTACCTAGGAAGGCCCCCTGCTGCCTTGGGACTACAATCACTCTTCTCTGCTTTGCAAGTGTGACCTAGAATTGAATATTGACAATGGAGTTACCAAATAGTACCCAGCCTTGGACCCAGTGCCAGCACATAGGTCCCCTATAATCTCTTTCTGCCTAGTTTTATAATTCCTTTATTTCTGGGCTGAGAACTCCAAAAGCTGATGTTTTTGTCACAGCTACCTACAGTGCCTACTGCTGTATATCTGTTGCATGTGCTCTAGGCCAGCCCATACCTTTTCTTCTGATCTGCTCAATTGTCTTGGGCTGGGAAAAAAAAAAAAGTCTTACCTTCACTTTTTGCTGTATTGTCTACTCTAGAATTCAGTTTGACACATTATTTTTTTAAATTTATTTTTAATATGTTTAGTTTTCAGCATTGATTTTCATATGCGTTTGAATTACAGATTTTCTTCCCATTTCCACCCCCCCACTCCAAGATGGCATACGCTCTGGTTGCCCTGTTCCCTTCTGCCCTCCCCTCTGTCCCACCAATCCCCTCCCATCCCCCTTTCCCTTACTTTCTTGTAGGGCAAGATAAATCTCTATGCCCCATTGCCTGTGCATCTTATTTTCTAGTTGCATGAAAAAAAACTTTTTTACTTTTCAACATCTATTTTTTTAAAACCTTGAGTTCCAAATTCTCTCCCCTCTTCCCTTCCCATCCGCCCTCCCTAAGAAGTCAAGCAATTCAACATGGGCCACATGCGTATCATTATGTATAACCCTTCCACGACACTCATG
>JAQQSZ010015303.1:0-11309 GCA_028646595.1 Phalanger gymnotis
AACACCTTAAAAAATAGACTAACTCAAATGGCAAAAGAGCTCCAAAAAGCCAATGAGGAGAAGAATGCCTTGAAAGGCAGAATTAGCCAAATGGAAAAGGAGGTCCAAAAGACCACTGAAGAAAATACCACCTTAAAAATTAGATTGGAGCAAGTGGAAGCTAGTGACTTGATGAGAAATCAAGAAATTATAAAACAGAACCAAAGGAATGAAAAAAATGGAAGACAATGTGAAATATCTCATTGGAAAAACCACTGACCTGGAAAACAGATCCAGGAGAGAGAATTTAAAAATTATTGGACTACCTGAAAGCCATGATTAAATCTAGGCATGAAACACATAGAACCCTAATATTAATTGACCTTACTGCAGTAATGACAATCTGGGTTTCTTATCCTATTTCAGTGGTAAAGATCTATACACTTCTACCCCTTTTTAGAGACCAGAAAAATTCCTGGCTGTGTCAAGAGACAAAAAAACCCTAGTTTTTTTTAATACAAGGAAACAAATAAACAAAAAGCATTAAATGGAAGCACAATTAGAGAAATGGGTGTTACTGTACTGTTTGATGACATTATGAAGAAATGCATATTGTTCTTATTATCTAAGACAAACTTATAGATAACTTTTGCTTGTAAATCCATGAGTTAATATTCTTCAAAAATGTGATTCTTTCAAAATAAGATGTTTGCTGCAAGTTAGTATAAAAGGCCACTCAATATTTTGAAAACTGTAATATTTTCTAATATTACAAAAATCTAGGTAAGAAATAATTTTTAACACTCAATTATACCACTTCCGGTTGAATTAACAAACCATTCAGTACATCTAGAATGAGCTCAACCCTATCATTTTTGTCCAGGAATAGCCAACTTCTAAGCTAACAAAGACGTTCAATGAGTAAGCACCAACACACCAAACAAAAGCAAAGTGTTCATACAAAAGAGGGATATTAAAGAATTTAACTAAGACAACTACCTTCTTCTCTTTCTAACTCCTCACTAATTTCTGTGTCTTCTTCAGAAGTAGCTGAACTTTGGCCAGCAAGTTGACCCTCGGATAGGTGAGAGAAATCCTCATCTTTTCCTTGCTGCATTTCTTGAGCATTCTCATTTACCTTCTCTACTGTCCCTTCTGGCAAAGCCTCAAAAATGGAAAGAAATACAAAGATATTTATGGTCACTTAGGTTATATTTATAACATTCTTGTTTCAAACTCTTGAATTATAAGGCCATTTAAATTTAAGACTGAAAAATATAGCTGATATATACATGATTTATGTGACCTTTGAGAAAATCAGTTGCTTAAATAATGTAGACTGAAATTAAAAGTTCATTAATTATCAGCTTGCAAAAGTCTACTTGTGGGAATGAAAAATGCATTTAACATAAAGCTTTAATTCACATATCTGTTCAGTACTTGTCATCAAAAATATAATTGTAGTAACTGTGAAATACTTAACGCTGTATATTTTTAGCTAATTTCCATTTCAAGTAAGACACACACATACGTGTTTTATATACACTTAAAATCTTTAAATTCATGCATAAAGTAGCAAGAAGTTTTTAAAAATCTTTAGGATTTTTAAATAAGTGCCTATTTGGAATTTTCTAAATGGGAAGACTACACAGGACAGCCAATATATAATTGTACTTGAACATTCATTCTACCTAACTTCCTCCATTCATCTATTCCTTTCTTTGTCAGTGATTAATAACATACCAGGGGTGCTAGACAGTGCTGAGCCTGGAGTCAGGAAGACTAATCTTCCTGAGTTCAAATCTGGCCTCAGACACTTACTAGCTCTGTGACCCTGGGCAAGTCATTTAACCCTTTTTGTCTCAGTTTCCCATCTGTAAAAATGAGCTGAAAAAGGAGTAATAGCAAACCACTCCAGTATCTTTGCCAAGAAAACCCCAAATTGGGGTTCTGAATGAAGAGTTGGACATTACTGAAATGAGAGAACAATAAAATTTTGTAGAAATACAACTCACAAGTTACTGTCTACAAAAATTATTTTGAGAAAGTAGAATTGTTGATTATAATAGAAATCTTACCTCTGGAATATCTGGCGTGGATGGAGCCTTAGCTTGTAATTTCTTTGTAACCTTCATTTCTGGGGAAGCTTTTTGTACATCTTCATTTGAGACAGACATCTAGGGAGTAAAGGATAATGGGTTTTAGGGTGGGGAGGGACTTCTTGGGGATGCTGTTGAAGGGATTCCCTTTCAGTTATAGGTGAGACTATATAACATTTTTTAGTTCTCAGTGATTCCTTGTTTTCCCCACATATAAAATTAACTTTTATAGAGTTTAAAGCATATCTATATCTATATTTATATATCTAGCTATTTATCAACACACAAATATTCACATTGTTTGTGAGAAATAGCTCTGTGAAATTTATGTGGATCATTGGATGTCAGATTTGGGTTCTATCAAAAATTAAAAGTTCTTGCGGCAGTTAGGTGGTGTAGTGAGTAGAGCACCGGTCCTGGAGTCAGGAGGACCTGAGTTCAAATCTGGTCTCAGACACATGACCTACTTACTAGCTGTGTGACCTTGGGCAAGTTATTTAACTCCAATTGCCCTGCATTCCCCCCCCTCAAAAAAAAATTAAAGACTGTGTAACCTAGGTCCTGTCATTTAAATTAGCTTGGTCTCAGTTTCCTCCTCTGCAAAATGAAGGGGTCAGACTAGATGATCTCTAACTTAATTTCTAGCTTAACATTCTACGAAATACCAACATGGATGTAGCACCAAAACTAAAATATAGTTATTTAGTTTCTATATTTTAATGAAGGAATATAAAATTAAGATTAGGAAAAAAGGAATTTTTATTAAAGTTTAATTCTTTCATATTATATATTATTTTAGTCATTGTAGCCATCAGAAGAGGCACATACTCCCTGTGGTTAGCACCATCATTTAACTGTAGATAATGTAGCTTAATTACATATTCTTCCTGTGTATATGAATACCCCTCAGTTCTCTCCCTGGCCATTACTCCTGGACTAGCCACTTTCTCTTCTTTTCCCCATCCTGACCCCTCAGCAATCCAGTTCAACTCTACAATGTACTCTTCTCTTGAATTCCTAGTCCCCTTACCATATAGACAATTGTGTTTAATTGTGTTATCCCAAGCCTCAGCCTTAGATCATTTCCACCATCTTCTGTCTTCACTCCTCTATGCATGCTGAGGAATGAAGGTGGAGAAAATCACTGAACCATTCTGACTAGGTCCACTACAGATTTATGTTACACAACCTCAACTGGACCCTCACTGCTGCTACACAATCCTACTTTCCCTCCCTTATTGATTCTCTATCCCACTCTTTACAGTGGCTCTTCTAAATCTTTTTATTCTTCCTCAAGGCCCCCATGGTTTCCCTTACCCCACCCTCTCAGTTAAGAACGTTGCCTTACATTTTACAGAAAACGCTGAGATCATTAACTGTGAACTCCTTTCTCCTTTTAGATGCCTTCTGCTACTATCTCCCCCTTCTCTCCAGCCTCCCATGAAGAGGTGGTTTTACCTTTGCAATATCTCTTGAATATGTCCTCATCTCTCCTCAGACACTGCCACCACTCTGGTGCAGACCCTCATCCCCTCACACCTAGACTCTTGCGATAACCTGCTTGGGAGGAGGGGAGAATCTGCCTACCTCACGTCTCTCTCCACTCCAAACCATCCTCGCTATTCAGCCATTGAAGTGATTTTCCTAAAGCACAGGTCTGATCATGTCACTCTGCTACTCGATAAACTCCATTGGCTCCCTACTGCCTCCAGGAGCGAACACAAAATGATTTGTTTGGCATTCAAAGCCCTTCATAACCTAGCCCCACCCTCTGGCGTTTCCAGTTTTCTTATGCTTCATCCCTCCACATCTACTCTTAGATCCAGTGACAATGGCCTCCCCTGGTTGCTCCAGAATGAGACACTTCATCTCTAGGCTCTGGGCATCTTCTTTGGCTGTTTCCCAACTCTGGAATGCTCTCCTCCCTCATCTCTACCTACTCGCTTTCATGGCTTCCTTCAAGTCCCCGCTAAAATCCCATCATCTAGAGGAAGCCCTCCCCAACCTCTATTAATTCTAGTGCTTTCCTTCTTTAAATTATTTCCTATTTTTCTTGTATATAGCTTGTTCGCATATATTTATTTGCTTGCTGTTTCCTCTATTAGATTGTCACCTCCTTGATGGTAGGGACTGTCTTTTGCCTCTTTTTCTATCCCCAGAGCTTAGAACAGTACCTGGCACACAGAGGGCATTTACATGTTTATTGAGTGACTGTTGACTAACTGACTCAATATAAATTTCATCTTTCATTGAAATCCAATTTTAACACCTTAAATTAGAGATAACTCTGGGTTGTTATAGCTTATGCCACCAGAATACAGGCTCTATCAGGTTTTAAGGAGGAAAGGTCTTAAGTGTGGACCATGCTACAGAACAACTTAGGAACATTCAAAAAAGCTTATAACCAGAATACTAGCCACTAGGTGAAAGATTTCTTTGGTGACAACAATGCATGTCAACTGTATACTAGGTTATGGAAGAGCTGTGATCTGTATCAATGGAGGAAGAACACACTTGAAGTCGCATATCCTTTGAAGTATATATAAGACTGATATTTTAAAAACTGAATTCGGGAAAAAATACACCTTTTACACAAGTGAATAAGGCACTTAGTGTTCTTCTAAATCATATAACATTATACAGATAAAGAATTCCTTTGAAAGGATTCTTATATACATTATTCTGGCTTCTTGTTACTTACAGAATCCTGGTGTGGAGTGAAATCCACAAAGGACACTTTCTTGTCTGTTGGAATTGTACGCTGTCTTGGTTTAGGTATTGGAGCCTGTGATAAACCAATATATATTAAGCTGAGAGCAATGAATATAAATTATATATAAAATAATGCTTCAAAGTATTCTAAAGTTTAAAGCAAGTTTTAAAAGTCAGTTACTTACTACAACTGGTGTGGTAACAGAGGATGTCCTGTGCAACTTTTCATCAGCTTCTGATTCTTCTTTTTTAATAACATTCATTAGGTCCTCAGATGCTGCTGATGTAGTTGGAAGAAGGTAAGCAAATTTCCATTTCAATACAACTTCAATGGTTCCTGTATGATGTTTCTTATGATCTGTTAGCTCAAATATTCCTGTCAAATTACAAAATTAGTTTAATTATCATATATACTCTTGATAGCCTGAAACTTTAATAATGCAAAAATTAAAGGGCTCTTTAAATTTTTTTTTCTAGTTCTCTTGGAGCATGACTTCAGGTTCCAATACAAATCACTTAGAGTAAATTAAAGACAAAAGATCTGTAATGGATTCAGGCTTCACATAGATCCTTTTTTGAAGTTAAAGACTTTGAAAGAAAATCTCAATTCAAAGACATGGAGGTTAATTTATAAATATTTTAATTTGCTGAATTTATAGTCAAAGATAACCCCAGAAATGAGCTTTCTCCAAGATCTGCTGTCTCTTTACAAACTAACATTCTACTCTATAGCCCTTCAAACACTTTTCTTTAAGAAAAAAAAATGAAATGACTATCAACTTTTAAAACAACTTGCACTGTCTGAGAAAATGTTAAAATATTTCTACAACAACAATAGTAGTAATGCTATTATAAATATCTATTTTCTCTGAGTTTTGCCCAATTCAGTATTCAGGTCATAGAAGAGTAGTAGTATTAAAAAGAAATAAAGCAAAAATAACAACATACCAAACTTTTAAGTTTGGATATAAACATTAGTAAAATGCAACAGATTTTTAGAACTAGACAATTAGTGACTTAAGCAACTCATATTTAAAGCAGTTGTCATTTAAAAGTATTCTGAACCTATTGTTCAAATGTATGGATTGGAATTTTTTTTGAGAACTGATTTGAAATAAACAACATAGTTTTTTGTTTATTTCAAAAGGGAGTTATCCTTAGTATTGGGAAGGATAAATAGTCCTTCCTAGTCTAACTTTCAATAACAAAGGAGATGAATGACTTATTAGTTTAGAATTCCCAGATGACATAAAATATATCTTCTTGCACATTCATGGTGCAGTGTATAGAGCACTGGACACGGAGTCAGGAAGATCTGAGTTCAAAATCCAGCCTCGGATACTTGCTAGCCATGTGACCCTGGGCAAGTTATAATCCCTATCCTCATCTGCATAATTGGGACACTCTGGAAAAGGAAATGGCAAACCACACCAGTATCTTCACCAAGAAAACCCCATGGACAAAATTCTACAGGGTCACATTTAAATATTCTCCGTGAGTCTCAGTTTCCTCATTCCTTAAACAAGGGTTTTTTAAAAAGTGCTTTCTTCATTCTATAATTTGAAGTAGTATGACAGCATTTAAAAGGTTTGGCTTTTTAAGATTATATTCTTATGGGTACAGCCAAGATGGCAGAGTAACAGGAGTCAATATAGCAACCTTCCCCCTCCCCCAACTCCTCCAGACAGATCTAGAAAACTCAAGACTGAAGATTGATGGGGAAATCCAACAAAAACTCACAGTGAATCATTTTTCAAGCTAAGATCATTATAGGGAGACAGAGGGGTCTGTGGATATAGAGATGGGGGTCTGGCCAGGAGGAGCATGAAATGTAGAGTACTCCACTGCTCAGAAGTCCTGTACACTTGGGCAAGAAGAGGTTCCTGACTCACACAGGGTCACTGTGGCCAGGGTGTGAGAACAGTTGCTATCTGGCATCTCTGCTTCCCACTACTCAGTTTTGGGTCATAGATCCAGGGTGGACTAAGGAAGGCAACTGTCCCCAGGTGTGGCATTCTGGGGTAAGAAGCTAGTTCAGAAGTCATCAGTGCCAGTGTGGCTCAGATTCCAGCAATAGAGCAGGGTCTCTGGTCCAACATTTAGCCTAATCTGAAGTTGCAGAAGAATAACTAGAGGGAA
Organism: Phalanger gymnotis; assembly: GCA_028646595.1. NCBI lineage: Eukaryota > Metazoa > Chordata > Mammalia > Diprotodontia > Phalangeridae > Phalanger > Phalanger gymnotis. The sequence goes on from JAQQSZ010015303.1 coordinate 6,930, forward strand.
GCCTACAGTTCTGTCACTGAATCAGCAGAGCTTCCTGGTTGGTAGATGGGGCCAAACTCAGCAGTAGTCTACTGTTGTTCATACCCAACCAGAACTGAAACTTACAGAGCTCAGGCAGTGATCAGGCTTTGCCCTCAATCTGATCGCTTTGAGAGCATCGATAACTTCCAGATCCCTAGCCTGAGCTAAACCTGAGATCCTAGAACACTACAACATTTAATATCCCAAGACAGCAGCAATGGGACCAGCACCAGACCTTCCTTCCAGAAGTGTGCAAAGCCCAGTCTTAATATCAAACTCAAAGTCAGGAAGCAAACTGGAAGAATGAGCAAACAAACAAAAAATCTCACCACAAAAAACTATTAAGATAACAGCATTGCTCAAAATCTAAACCCTGAAAAAGAAAATGTTGCCCAAACGTTTACAAGCAAATCCTCAAAGAAATACAGTTTGGGCATAAATTCAACTAGAACTCCTAGAAAAGATGAAGGGTTTAAAAATTTTTTTATCAATGAAATGAGGTCACTAGAGGAAAAAAGAGAAAAGAAATGAGAGCTATGGAAGAAAGAATTGGAAAAGGAATTAACAGTTTGGCACGATACAAAAACCTTGCTGAAGCAATAAGCTTCCTGAAAATAGAGCGAGGAGAAAAAATTTAAGAATCACTGGACTACTTGAATGTCATGACTAAAAAAACAGCCTGGACATCACATTTCAAGAAATCTTAAAGGAAAACTGTCCAGATCCCTTAGAACCAGAAGGCAAAGGGAAAATATAAATAACCCGTTGGCTACCCCATAAAAAAAAAAAACTTCCAATGAAAATTCTCAGGAACCTTACTGTCGAAATCCAGAGTGCTTAGTTCAAAGAAAAAAATAGGGCGATCAGCCACAATATTCTAGAAGGCAAAAGGTATGGGCTTTTAGCCACTAAGAACTGACCTGGCAAAACTGAGTATAACTTTACATGGGAAAACATGGCCCATTAATCAAATACAGGACCTTCCAAGAATTCCTGATGAAAACACCAGAGCTGTGTAGAAACTCTGAAGTTCAAACACAAGAGTAAAGAGATAAATAAAAAAGAAAACAATGATAAAGGATTAAATAAGGATAAACTGCTTACATTCTAATATGGGGAGGTGATAAATGTATCTCCCCTTGAACCCTATGATCATCAGGGATTATAGAGAGAATCTAAATGAGGCCTGGAAGTGGTTCTGTCACATCTTGATGAAAATGGAATGAAAGAATGGAAAGACAGGCAAAGAAGAACACACTAGGGAAAGCAGGAAAAGGAAGATTAGGGAGAATCACCTCACGTAGTCAGAGTGTAAAAGTAGATATCTATACAAACAAGGAGGAGGGGATGGTGGGGTATGGCTGACACTTAAATCTCATTCTCATCTGAAACAAGCAAAGAAGGGAAGAATAGACACATATACATGGGTACAGAATTACATTTCATTAAAGAAGGAAATAGGAAAGAAAGAGAAAGAGGGACATGTTAGAATTAGAGGGTCAGTAGACTAACAGATTATTCCTAAGCAAAACACACTTGAACAAAGGATGTACAAAAATATTTATGGCTCTTTTTGAGGTAGCAAAGAATGGGAATCTGCAGAAGTACCCATAAATTGAGGAATGGCTATATAAATTATGGTGCACAAATGTGATAGAATACTACTGTACTATATGAAATAATAAAGGTAATGGTTTGAGAGAAAACTGGAAAGACTTGTATGACTTAAAGCAGAGTGAAGTGAATTGAACCAGGAGAACAATTTATGCAATGATAACAACATAGTAAAGATATACAACCTTGAAAGAACTTGGATCAGTGTGATAACTATCAGCCATTCCAGAGGATGAATGATGAAACATGCTACCCACTTCCTGACAGAGATGAAGAACTCATAGTAAAGAAGGGGACTTTTTTTTACATGGCCAATGCAGAAATTTATTTTGCTTGAATATACATGTTTGTATAAAAAAGATTTAATTTTTTTTGTTTCTATTGGGTGGTAGGAGTGGGAAAGAAGGTAAATTTTTACTAATTAAAAACAATAAAATATAATTTTAAAAAGATTATATTCTTACCTGAAATATATCTGTCATGTGCTAATGAAATTAGTGGTACATCAACTTTTCCTATGTAAGAATTTTGCTGGGTGTCACTATCATCAAATACATAGAAACTCAGAGACTCTGACTTTAGGTATTTATCCAAGTTTGTGTTCATTGGCACTGGGAAGCACATGTGATCATCAAACTGGGGATCATTGCTATTTGGAATGATAGCTGTATCATGGTCTGCAAAATCAAAGAACTTGTACACAACGTATGGATTTGGCTGCATATGACTTTTGGTTGTTCCAGACTTCAAGTTGCTACAGCATTTTATGGTGATATGGAGTTCATTTAAGTTGTCATCTGAAGCAAGACTGAGATGAGCAGTTCTGGGCATCTGCTATTTAAATGGAAAAATACATATTGAAATCATAATGCATACAACTATAAGATAAACAGTGGCTGTCAAATCTAAAACATAATCATTCCTAATACATACACATGTGGAATATATTTTATAATTAATTTCTCTAAAATAATAGGATGTCAACATTTAAGAAGAAATAATGTCCTTTTTAATGTTAAGTTGTAAATATGGAGCCACATTAAGTGGTCATGCTATGCGTGCAACAAATTGGGAAGGATGAGCATATACTGAGAGTTTACTGTAGCAAAATAAAGCTTCCAGTAGAGTTAATTTGATATATATTTAAAAACATACATAATCATTAGTGTGTCGCATGGCCACTGTAAGCATAAATAGCAAGTGAAGTGGAAAATCTGAAAACTTCATCAACTTCTTGTCTAGTCCCCCCTTACCTTTTCCTTCCCTCTCTAGTTTGCTCCATCTTGAAGGTGTTGGAGGGAGCGCAGAAAGAACAAAGTAGCATTTTATAGTTCTAGGATCTGAGACCTTTGATCCTTTCCAAGGAACTGGATCTCTCCTCTTTACATTACAAACTAACCTCACTTGAGAAATTCCATTTCCTTCCTCCAGGTTGGCAGGTTTGTCGATTTGTATAAAAAGCTAAGGGATGCTTCCCAGAGAGGGGCTAGGATTAAACTTATTTGGCAAACAGAAATGTATACACAGAGTTATTTTGTATTGTGTGCAACTGAAATCTCTAAGTTTCCCAGAGAAAGAACACCAGAACCTGAGTTTCAAAACCCACCTTGCTTCTTGCTAATTTGATTCTTATACCTCTACTACCTGGGAGAATCTTTAACAACATTAAGCTAACATTTCTAATTTATAGCAGGTATGGACAAAATTGTATCTGAACCTCCTCTATCTCAGAAAAGGATGTAAATACTTAACAGTAACAAATATTATTCAATCTGAAAAGTAGAAATGGGTTTCCGTCTCTCCTTATTTAAGGAAATCTTTTAAAATTTATTTTAATTTTCTGAATCGATTGTTTTATTTTAAAGTGTAGGACTATATTATGTAGTTTTTATTAACTATCACCATTATTCTGCTTCGAGATAAAAAAAAACTGCTAACACTTAAAATATAAGCACAATCTGAGTTCTCGACCAGTTAGTAGGTAAACTACTCAGGATCATTTTGTGAGTTTTTGAGCTACAAAAATAAAGAAACTTTATGGGCAACCTATTACTAATAGGTGTACTGAATTTTTTATTTATTTATAACTTCTTTATAACATTTCTCAAATATGTCTCCTTTCTGCTCACAAAATCACAACTCTAGTTCAGTTCCTTATCACCTCCCCTTAACTATAAGAATAGCCTCATAACTCGTCTCCCTGCCTCAAATCTCTCCCCACTCCAAAGCATCCTCCACTCAAGTTGCCAAGGTGATTTTTTGACCATGTCACTACCCTCTTCAAGAAGCTTCAGCGGCTCCCTGTTACCTGCAGGATTAAATATACTCCTCTTGTTTGCCATTTAAAGGTCATTACCTTACCCTTTCCTATCTTTCCAGCCTTCACATATTTTGCTCTACTCCACATATCCTATAATCTAGTTATACTGGCCTACTTGCAGATTCTTGCTTTCTATGCCTTTGCACTGGTCCCCTCCTGAATCTGCTCTGCTTTGAACTATATTTCTACCTCTTGGTTTCCTTGGCTCGCTTCAAAACTCAGCTCGAGGACTGTCTTCTGCAGGAGGTCTTACTTAGTCTCAGAATACTCTCTATCTACTCTGTATATAGCTTGCATATATTTAGCTTTTATTTATTTTAATTTATTTTTAACATGTTTGGTTTTCAGCATTGATTTTCACAGGCATTTGAATTACAAATTTTCTCCCCATTCCCTCCCCCCCACTCCAAGATGGCGTACACTCT
>JAQQSZ010015304.1:0-11309 GCA_028646595.1 Phalanger gymnotis
CTTAGTATGTCATGAAAATTTTCTAAGTTGCAGAGCAGGTGCTGAGTGGCCTTGGTAGGGAGAATTTCCTGACCATTGAATTACCTACACTAGTGAAATCACAAATCTGAACCAAACCAAAGTGAAGCAAAACAACACCACCATACAATGACTCTAACTCCCAGAGTTCCTCAGTCCATTCACTAGGTTCATATTTAACTGCTTAAGGGACTATATACCTCTGCTTTCAATCCACTCAAATGACACTTACCTCCGAGTCTATTAAAGTTTCTTTTTTTTTGGGGGGGGTGGCTTGAAGGGGGGATGGCAGGGCAATTGGGGTTAGGTGACTTGCCCAAGGTCACACAGCTAGTAAGTATGCCAAGTGTCTGAGGCTGGATTTGAAATCATGTCCTCCTGATTCTAGGACCAGTGCTCTACTCACTCTGCCACCTAGCTGCTCCATATTAAAGTTTCTAATAAGATTTTATAAGCCTGAATTCCAGAATCCCAATTTAATTTTTGAAAGATGGGGACTATTTAACTATTTGTGGGGGTTAGTAGTTGGGGGTGGGGGTGGAGAAGGAGGTCAAGAAATCCCTTGTTTGTGTAAGAACTACTTATTTCGGAATAGGATTTTTATATTTAACTCAAACTGTAAAGGTGCAGTTTTTATGAAGACAATTTTTTCTTAAAAAGGTAATAACATTAAAAAACTGAGCATTCTTTTTGATTTCAGAACTCAGTAAATACAGGGGAAAATTTGTATAGGGGCTATTTTCAGTCAGACACAGTCTTTCTTGTATTTCCTGTAATTACAATAATAAAACTTGGGTCTCAGTCTTTGTTGACAGGTATATAGGACTGATATCAATTAGCTGCTGAGTAGAATAGATTTTTGATGCCTTGGTCTATTTCTTCCTTTCCTAGGAGTATGCAAATTCCATCTAAGAGAGTCTAATAATAGCTAAAACAGTCAAAGAAAGAGAAATATGACTATGGCTGATGGCATTAAATCTTGGATGTCATTTAACTGTTAACAGATGTTTACCATATGATGTCATACAGACTTAAAAAAGATTACATAGTTTTGATTTGGTAGAACTAATTAAATTAATGGATGGAGGAGCTCTAATGTAGTTTTAAATTAGAATCCAGCAAATCAAGCTTATAAAATCTGACTGGAAACTTGAACAGACTCAGATGTAAGTGTTTGATTGGATTGAAATTTGGGCAACACAATACTCAGAACAGTTAAATAGCAACCTAATAAAAAGACAGATAGAGCTCTAGGGGATGGTGGGACTGTTTAGTGAGGGGCCCAGCAAAGGGAATTCAAATTTATTTATTCTCCTCAGTAATGACCTAGAGAACATAGTGAGAACCCTGTACATTAATTAAATGTATCAAGGCACAAGGAGGATTAATATCAAGAAGCCTAGGGAACTTGTAAATATGGTAGGAAAATATCAAAGTGAGAATCTACCTGGGAAAAGGCAATGTATATTTTCAGAGAATAACAATTCTGAAAAGAAATATTTAATGGAGAGAAAACTGTTAGGAAAATGAATTACCAAAAGAGAAGTGAATATGGAAGTAGAAAGAAATTGGGAGAGTCTCCCCAAGTGGTCAGTGTGAGTGATGAATATTAGTCTGCAACAAAGGGAGGCTAATCCTACTTTATACAACACTAGTGAGAATTCTTTTAGTCTTTATGCAAAAAAAGAAGGAGAAATGTGATGCTATCTGGGGGATAGAAGCAAAATAATAAGAGAGCCTAAAGGACTGTAATAGCTGAAATATGAAATGCTGAATATGCACAGCACGGCTGAGTGATGCCAAAGGTCCAGGGGAGAACGATATGGCACAGCAAATATTTAAAACATAGGGCCAAGCAAAGAGACCGACTACCTAGGTTATAGCAAGTGACAGTGAGATAAAAATTAAGGTTGTGGACATTGGAACTGCATTTGAAGACAACTATGGGACAGTTTGAATTTGATTTTTCAATGAGGAGGAAGGTAGAAGATGGCATCTCTTCTGCTACCCCCTCCCTCACAGTGTGAAAACATTAAAGTTAAGCTAGGGCAATGGGAAGAAGAGAGAGGGAAGTAGGAGAATTCACACAGTAAATGTTTTCCTTCAATATGTTTTGTGATTTTCTAAAATCCAAACAGATTGGAAATGCTCTATGCGTTTACATAAGGTCTTTATTAGTACCCTTCCATGTAAAATAGTATCCTCAAACGGCTAATAATGTGAGAACTCTTTCAAGATTTACTAGTCTGTTCCTTGAGTACTACAGTCCATGGCTAGTCCCCAGAGATGTCAACAATCATGGATATTTGTGTTGGTAATTAAGGTGGGACTTCTTTTTTACTGTTTTAGAATGCTAAATTAATTAGGTGCCTTTGATTAAGTCTTACTAGATACAAAGCTCCAGGCACACATCCTTTTGCTAACTAGGTTTAACCCAGGCTCACACCCTTTTTATGATTAGGTATGAATCCTTCCAGCCCTGAACAGAGTATGAAAACTCAGAAGTTAACATTTTATCTGGGGCTCACTCATGGAGGAGTGTTGATGTGGAGACTCTGGACAGCTGTTGTTAAGAGCCCCCCAACTTTGAAGAAACCCAGATATTCTGTTTGGGGCTCTCAGTCACTGAAGAGTGGTATGGGACTCTGGGCAAGCCATTGTATCTGCCCCCACGGCTTTGCTAACCCAGACCCATTGGTACTTTGGTAACTATGAATTGTGATCTGTTCTGTTTATATTGTGTATGTTTGTAATTTGTTTGTATTTGCTCTGAGGTTCAGGTTGCTGGCTTTTCCTCCTGAACTAAGTGAATGACATTTGTATGTGTGATTAAAATGAGATTGTTAACCACTTAACATCAGTTTCCTTAGTAAAGCAGATCAAAAGAACCTGTGTTGATGACCTTCTGGGTGCTGGTTGTTGTTGGTTTTACACAGCCACAGTAGCTGCTAGCAAAATTGTTGCTACAATATTTTAATATGCAAAAAAGAAGAGGAAAGAGGATTATACATGAAACTGTAAACTTCTGTCACAGGTGGATTTTTAAAAAGTGTATATTGAATTTAACATGATCATAATAAAATTGCCTCACTTCTCTGTCACCCTCTGAACATTGTTGCTGTGTTTTGTAGATTTTTATATAGTATTTCATAGATGCTTAATTTTTTTTTGTTTATGCTACTCCTCTTTTCTGGCCCTTTCATAGTTTTGGAAGCTAAAAATCCCATACTTTCTCCACCACAACATAAATGGAGCTTACAGTGGGCTCCAATTCTGTGTATAAGAGGGTATCTTGTTAGTTTCTGATTTTTCATAATATTTGATTGGTCTCTCTCTCCATCTTTTCCCCCTTCCTCTCTTACCTTTCTGTCTTCCCCCTCCTTGTATCCCCTTCTCTGTCATCTTTGGCTCTTCTTTCTCCTTCACCCTAACAACCCATCACTGTCATGTCTGCCAATTCTACCTAAACAATATATCTAACATCCATCCTCTTCTCTCATATCACAAAGTCACTATTCTAGTTCAAGTCCTTATCACCTCTTGCTGGACTATTGTAATAGGACCCTAGTAGATCTCTTAGCTTCTAGTTTCTTTCTTTTTCAGTGTATTCTCTACATAGCCATGTAGCTGCCAAATTGAAGTTCCTTGAGTAGGGTTCTCACCTTATCAAGAAGCCACACCCGTTCTCTGCTGTCTCTGGGATATAACTAAAATTTCCTCATTTGATATTCTCTCTTCCAGCCAGACCAGTCTGCTCGTGCTTCTCTGAGAATGAAAATCTGTTCTCTCCTTTGGATAGGTTGTCCCTTATGCTTGGAATATGCTCATTACTCAGTTCTATCTCCTAGAATCCCTCACTTCTTTCAAAACTCAGCCCAAATGCCACTGCTTACAGGACGCTTATTTTGATCTTCCCAATTGCTAATGTCCTCTCAGAAATTAGTTTGAAAATATTTAAATTTGCATAAAGATGGTGCCTTCCCCCAATATAATGTGAGTTTCTTATGAGCAAGAGAGATTGAATTTCTTGTTATATACCCATTACCTAGTACAGGGCCTATCACATAAAAAGTGCTTAATAAATGCCAATTATCAAATAATGAATTGACTCCTCAATAGAACATTTTTTTTCTAATGGTAGAATTCAAAGGAAGCCTAAGTTGGATGTTAATTATATAGACAATGCTCCATGAATACTAATTGGTTGTTGGATTAATTTAGGTTGAATTTAATAGGATTTCATTAGTTTGAAATTCTAGGCTCTAAAAAGTTGTGGCCTTCTAATTGGATGAGCTATTTATGAGAAGATACCATATATTTAGATATAGAAAAACAAGCCACTTTTTATATTTTCTTGATCACTCATAGATCTTGTGAGTGTCTTTGATTCTCCTACAACTAAAAGATTATGTATGATCATAAATTACTTTTGAGAAAATCAGGTCCATATTCAGAATCATGAACATGTCCCACAAACTCAAAGCATCAGATTGGAGGAAACCTGCATTAGCCTCCTCACACTTTTATTTTTAATACAGGGATTTCCAAGGAATATTTGAATATGCAACATTCAAAGGTAAAAATGTAGTGACATATGCAATATTTCATATTTTCCCACACTATGCAAAGAAGTTTCCTTGTAATATTGTGAGATAGCACAAATATTGAAGCCCATTTTACAGATAAGGACCCCAAGTCATATAGAGTTTTGGCACTTGCCAAAGGTCAAATGTACAAATCTGGGATTGAAGCTATTTGCTTTTGATTCTAAGTTCAAGGCTTTAGCCACTCTCCTGGAAGCATTGAAGGAAGTTAACTGTAGCAATTTTATTGGCATCTTACTCTACTGTGGTGATACATTCATTCAAGATCCATTGGGTTAAGACCTTTATTTGTCTTGACTGGTGATATGTTCCATAATGCACCATATTATAAAAAAAAATTATTTTGTCATTTGTACCCAATAAAAAGACCAGAGAATCACAGCCAGGAGAGCTAGTCAGAGAGGTGATGAAATATGTAACAGCTCCTATCAGGGAAGTGGTAAAAGAAATAAATTCATTACATGACTGCAATGATGTTCATGCTCAAAGTGTAACATGCAGATTTGAATTTCACACAATCACTCTCTATTATGCTGACATTTCATGTGTGAAATACTGCATTTCATGGAGTTATTAAATCTACTCTGGCAAAATGATGTTGTCCTTAGATGGAAGGTGATCCCACAAATTCAGCAGATGATTTAACCTTCATCAGCTTTCTTTGAAATAGGTCCTTAAGCAGCTTCTTCCAAAACTTAAGCAATTTCACAAAATGAAATCAATAGCAAAGACCGTGGTGGTTGTCATCACTGTATCCCCAGCACCCTGCACAGTAGATGCTCAATAAATGTCGGTCCACTTTAATGCTATTTCTCTATGATCAAAGTATTAGTTTTCCATGATCAATGGTTATCATGATTTTTTACTTTGTCACAATTTTTAAAGAATTAAACCCGAGATTCTATCAGTGTAGGGAGCTAACTCCCTGTGAGGAACTCCCAACAAGACTATGACTTACAATTTTTAGGAGTTATTTGGGGGTAATAGTAGGTTAAGTGACTTGTTGAGGGTTACACAAACGCTTTGTGTCATAAGTGGGACTTGAACCTTGGTCTTCCTTACTCTGAGGCTACATCTCTTTCCTCTGTGCCATATTGTAAGGTTCCAAAAAGCTACTCTGCTTGTTTTTGTCACCGAGGACATCATGCCTTTCCCAGAATAAGTTTATAATCTGAAACCATCATGGAGATTCATTAAGCTTTGATCCTCAACACTTCTTTTGCTCCCTCATTTGCTTCTCTCTTCTGATTGGTGGGCAGGACAATATTAGCCCTTCTGAAAGCCTCCCTTTATAGAGAGTTTAGAATTCTCCATTTAACTTCATTTCTCATCAACTGTTCTCTGGGGGCCTCCCTGCCTTTTTTTCTTTGTATATTGTCTTTCCCCATTTGATTGTAATCTCTTTGAGGACAGGACTGCCTTTCTTTTTCTTATTTGTATTCCCAGCCTTTTTCATAGTGCATTGCACATTGTAGGCACTTAATAAATACTTGTTGACTGTTTACCAATGAGAATGAAATGGTCCCAATTAGGTATTTCTGAGTCCCTACCAACTCAAGCAATTTGGAATTGGAGATCCTGAGTGGCAATCTGAACTCTGAACCTATCTGCTACATGTCTTTGGGCCAGTTACTTCCCCTCAGTTTTCTTAGCTATAAAAAAAGGCACTTGGATTAGATGATCTTTAAGGTCATTTCTACCTCCGATTTCTATGGAAGTGGGTTGTAGGGGGAAATAAATTTGAAATTAAGACATTTTGATAATACCCAGAGAAAAAATGGCTCCCAGGTACAACTGAAGATAGATTATTCTTAGATCAAAATCGTGTGACTATGTGAGCCAAACATGAGGTCAATCCCAGGTTGGTTAAAGCTATTTACTGTTCTCAGTAATGTTTGGTTTAACCTTCACTCTAGGGAGGATCATAGGCGCATAGATCTAGGGCAAGAAGCGTCATCTAATCCAAACTCTTCATTGTACAGATGTAGGAATTGAGACTCAGGGAAGTTAACTCACTTGTCCAATGTCACACAGATAGTAAATAAAATGACTAGATTCAGACTTAGTTCCTGTCATTCCAAATTCATCACTCTTTCCTCTACACCAGGTGGCCTTGGGTAAATTCAGATGTGAATTATGCTAAATTATATCTTTGTGGATTTTCATCTTGGTAGTTTTCAAAGGAGATGAAGAAGGAGAATCATTAACATGGGTGGGCCCTGTTTTATTCATGAAGTTTTATTTATAGATAACAGGTGGGCATCTCATCATAATTTACCAAAAACACTTCTATTTCTTACCTGATTTAAACAAATTTTGTTAACTAGATTTCAACCTTTGCAGGGAAAACATATACTGATGGCGATCTGGTGAGGAAAGCAAGTAAGATGTTTTAGATCACTTTCTAAGTAGGTGAGGGAAGCTAAAATATTTACAGTATCTAAAGGTTGTTTGCCTATTTCCCAAGATTACCTTGCTTTATGAAAACCCTATATTCAAGACTGCAAATATATGACACTGGATCAATGATGTGATGTAGATTCATTATATAGTCACTTCATGGTATAGTAAATGTTGCTGCATCAAAATTTTGAGTAGCCAAAAGGGGGAAAAAGGCTCAGAAAATATTATATTACAGAAGAGTGAAAGCAGTGTTAGACTCATAAGGAAGAGAAAAAGCATTAACAACTGCCCAGTGCTTTAGGCCCCTGCTGATAGGTGGGATTCCCCAGCCTAAGATTCTATAAAAAGAGTCAGCCAATCAATCAATCAGCATTTTAAAAGTGCAATGTGCCAGCTATTGGGAACACAAAAACAATTATGAAATAGTTTCAATGTTCAAGAAGCATATAGTATATGAAAAAGAGATGTATAAATATAAGTATATACATTCTCTGTATAAAATAAATACAAGATAACTTTGAGGAGGAAGACACCAGCATCTGGGATGGGAGAAATCAGGAAAGATCTCATGTAGAAGGTTCTTGAGCTGAGAAAAGTATTAGGGAGTCTAAGAAATAAGCTAAGGAGGAAGTACATTCTAGGCAAAGGAAACAATCTTTGTAAAGGCATGGAGTAGGGAAACAGTGTGCTCCGTATGAGGAACAGAAAGGCTATAGAGTTCATAAAGCAGGTTACTATAATAAGGCTGAAAGACTAAGTTGAAGCAAAGTTAAATGCTAAGCAGAGAAATTCATATTTGACTATAGAGGTAGTGGGGAGCGATCTGACTTTATTGAGCAGAGGAGTGACATGGTCCTTCCTATGCCTTAAGAAAATCACTTTAGTGGCTGTGCAGAGGGTGAGTGAGAGAGGAAGAGACTTAGCACAGAGAAAACTATTAGGAGACTACTGCAATAATTCAGGTAGAAGGTGATGAAGTTTGAAAAAAAATTCAGAACTATGGAGGTAGACAGAAGGAATAGATGCAAAATACAGTTTGGAGGTAAAATTAACAAGACTTGGCAATTGAGCCATCCCAAGAGGATGTGCATTTAAAAAAAAGAATTCTAATGACACAGACAATACAGATAAAGAAATAGGGGAAGAACAATCTAAAGAGACCATTGTGGATGAACAAGGAACTCCTAAAACAACTCGGATTTTTAAAGGACATCCACAGAAGATAGAAGGGACCAGGAAGTGCAACTGAAGACGTGTAATGGAGGACTTTTTTAAAAGTGTGAGATTGTTCTTTAATAATGGTTTCTGGACCTCTTAAGGCTCATGGTGAGTTAATTTTGACAAAGAATCTTGAGGACTTTGTACTATTTTTGAGACAAGGGAAAATCAAAGAACGGATAGGGCAACAGCTCATGACAGATTGGATATGAGAGAGAAGGCAAAACTTCTTAATTTACTGATTTTTTAAAAGGAGAATAATCTCCTGATTGAGAAGGATAGAACACAATCTTTTGGGGTATACTAATGCAACCCTTCCCCTGCTACCCCTCCTCCCACCTACTTTAAGAGTGCAGTACCTAGAAATGTTAGCTTTAGCAATAAGAGAAGAAAAATAAATTGAAGGCATTAGTTTAGGCAAAGAAGAAACAAAGTTATCACTCTTTGCAGATGATATGATAGTATACTTAGAGAATCCTAGAGAATCAAGTAAAAAAAAAGTACTTGAAATAATAATAAACAACTTTAGCAAAGTTGCAGGATATAAAATAAATCCACATAAATTATTGGCATTTCTATGTGTTACTAATGAAGCCCAACAACAAGAGATAGAAACAGAAATTCCATTTAAAGTTACTATAAACATTACAAAATATTTGGGCGTTTATATGCCAAGACAGACCCAGAAACTATATGAGCACAATTACAAAATACTTTTCACACAAATAAAGTCATATCTAAATAATTGAAAAAACATCAGTCGCTCATGAGTAGCCTGAGATAATATAATAAAATGACAATTCTACCTAAATTAATTTACTTATTCAGTGCCATACCAATCAAACTACCGAAGAATTATTTTATAGAGCTAAAAAATATCAAAATTCATCTGGAAGAACAAAAGGTCCAGAATATCAAGAGAATTAATGAAAAGAAATGCTAGGAAAGGTAACCTAATCATACCAGATCTTAAATTGTATTATAAAGCAGCAATCATCAAAACTACTGGGTACTGGTTAAGAAATAGAGTGGTGGATCAGTGGAATAGATTAAGTACACAAGACACAATAAGCAATGACTATAGTAATCTACTATTTGATAAACCCAAACACCTCAACTTCTGGGATAAGAACTCACTATTTGACAAAAACTTCTGGGAAAACTGGAAAATAGTATGGTGGAAACTGGATGTAGACCAATATTTTACATGGCATACAAAAATAAAATCAAAATGGGTACATAATTTAGATATAAAAGTTGATACTATAAGTAAACCAGGAGAGCAAGGAATAGTTTACCTGTCAGATTTATGAAGAAGGGAAGAATTTATGACTAAACAAGAGATAAAGAGCATTATGAAATGAAAAATGGATGATTTTGATTACATTAAATTGAAAAGGTTTTGTACAAACAAAGCCAGTGTAAGAAGGGAAGCAGAAAACTGGGAAAAAATTTTTACAACCAGTGTCTCTAATGAAGGTCTCATTTATAAAGTGCATAGTGAGCCGAGTCAAATTTATAAGAATATAAATCATTCTCCAATTGATAAATGGTCAAAAGATATGAATAGGTAATTTTCAGAGGATGAAATTGAAGCTACCTATAGTCATACGAAAAAATGCTCTACATCACTATTGATTAGAGAAATGCAAATCAAAACAACTCTTTGGTACCACATCCCACCTGTCCGATTGGCTAATATAGGAAAATAGGAAAATTATGAATTCTGGAGAATATGCGGGAAAGTTGAACCCTAATGCAATGTTGGTGGAGTTGTGAAGCGATCCAACCATTTTGGACAGCAATTTGGAACTATGCCCATAGGGCTATAAAAATGTGCATACCCTTCGACCCAGGAATACCCCTTCTAGGGCTGTATCCTAAAGAGATCATCCTGTATCCTAAAGAGTACAAAAATATTTATAGCAGCTCTTCTTGTGGTGGCCAAGAACTGGAACTGGAGGGGATGCCCATTAATTGGAGAATGGCTAAACAAATTGTGATATATGAATATGATGAAATACTATTATGCTATAAGCAATGATGTGCAGGCATACTTCAGAAAAACCTGGAAAGACTTATATGAACTGATGCTGAGTGAGGGGAGCAGAACCAGGAGAACATTATACATAGTTATAGCCACATTGTGTGATGACTAACTTTGATAGACTTAGCTTTCCTCAGCAATACAAGATTCTAAGACAATTCCAAAAGGCTCATAATGGAAAATGCTATCTATACCCAGAGAAAGAATTATGGAGTCTGACTGCAGATCAAAGCATACTATTTGTGCTCTCTCCTTTTTGCTTTGTTTTATTTCTTCTTTCTCACAGTTCATTCCATTGGTTATAATTATTCTTTACAACATGTGAAAATATGTTTAATATGAACGTATAGGTAAAGCCCATATCAGATTGCATGACATCTTGGGCAGGGAGGAGGGGAGGGAGAGGGAGAAAACTTAGAACTCAAAAGCCTGTGGAACTGAATGTTGTAAATTAAAAATAAATAAATTAAAGAAAAGAAAAGAAAGAGAGTATAGTACCATTAAAGATACAGCTTATGAAAATTTAGAATGGCAAGGACTGATGCCTAAACAAAGTATGACTTCACTGAGAACATTTCTGACTAAGCTAATATCTTTTTGTCATAGACTGGTGGTTCAGGGAAATATTTCAGATTTATACCTAGATTTTTTACAAATTATTTGACAAAACCTCCCACGACATCTTTGTGAATTAGATGACCAAAAGTCAAAAGTTTAGTGATTAGTGGATTGATGATAATTCAGAAATAAGTCTCTAATAAAGAAGCTCAGCCTTCTGTCCTTTGCCTTCTGCTGCTTCATATTTTAATTGGTTACATAGATGCTTTACATAGATGGTCTTATTAAATGTGCACATGATTTCCTTTCCCTTCCCTTCCCTTCCCTTCCCTTCCCTTCCCTTCCCTTCCCTTCCCTTCCCTTCCCTTCCCTTCCCTTCCCTTCCCTTCCCTTCCCTTCCCTTCCCTTCCCTTCCCTTCCCTTCCCTTCCCTTCTTTTTAAAAAAAATTAATAGCCCAAAT
>JAQQSZ010015305.1:0-11309 GCA_028646595.1 Phalanger gymnotis
CCTTCCTTCCTTCCTTTCTTCCTCTCTCTCTCTCTCTCTCTCTCTCTCTCTCTCTCTCTCTCTCTCTCTCTCCTTTAGCATTTCTTCTGGCATTCCTTGTACTCCTCTGACTATTCCTTCTCATTCTCCATTACTAAATCTTCACCACACCATGCTCACTAACTATGAGTCTCTCCCAAAGCTGAGGCATGAGCCCTTATCTCCTTTTTCTCTACAAGATTTCCTGGCATAATATAGAGTTGACTTTAGATCCAGGACTTCCTGGGTTCAAGTCTCACTTATCAATAATATTGATTGTGTAACTATGGGCATATCACTTAACCTCTCAATATTCTAGGTTAGTATTAAAAGCTCAGATGGAAATCTAACAGGCCTATATTGACATAGAAAACCACAGATTAACATTATCTATGTTGTATTGCATTTTCATTTATTTTTCTAAATTTTTCTCAGTTACATTTCTACATGGTTTGGGCCAAGTTCTGGTGTTTGGCTTTGAAAACTGTACTCCAGCAGCTATCTATAAGGTGCAAAGAAAAGGCCACACCAAGAATAGAAGAGGGTGATTCCTCATTAAGGATTTCCTTATGTGAATGAATTTATAATTCTAGTCTCTATCACAAGTTGACTTGATCAGTTCCCATGGATTTAATTATTATTTCTATGCTGATGATTATCAGATCTATATAGCCAGCACTGGTCTTTCTTCCTGGAATTAACAACTGTCAAATAGACATTGCAAACTAGTGACGTGTAATTATCTCTAAGTCAGCATGTCCAGAATAGACCTCATTATCCTTACCCCCCCAAAAAAACCCATCCTTTTTCTGAATGTGCCTCTTACTATTGACTACCATTTGTCTGGTCACTGATTCACAAAAGTGATGTCACCTGCAACCTCCTTATCACTCACCCTGTATTTCCAAACTGTTGTTAAATCCCCCCAACCAATTGTGATATGTGTTCCTTCCTTTTGCAACATAAGCCATTGCCTTATTTCACTTATCCACCATTTCTTACTGAAACTATCACTATAAGCTTCTAATTGGTTCAGTGCCCTAAATCTTTCCCAACTCCATCTATCCATTTATTCTCCATGTAGCTAAGGTGATTTTCCTGAAACAAAAGTTCACTGTGTCAACTCCAGTTGTTCCTCTCTCATCTAGCATCAAGTAAAAACTAATTTGGCCCTTAAAGGTTCTTATATCCTGAGTAAGTCTATAGTCTTAGTCTTCTGAATCATCACTCTATTCTATGCTTTTTATAGCCCAGCCATACTCACCTAATTCCTTGATATTCACTCTCTCTAAGTCTTAGGGCTGGCTCTCCCTCATGCCTGAAATGATTTCCCTCCTTGCCTCTTACTTTTTAGAATAGCGAGTTTCCTCCAAGGACTGAACAGAAATGCTCTCTTCTATTATAGATCTCTCCTCCCTTCCCTCCCCACTCAGGGCAAAAACGCAACAATGTTCTTGTCTAAGGTTATCTTAAGGTTATCTTATATGTGGTCTGGGAGCATTTTGGAAATATCTGTTTATATCTACATTTCTCTTCCATTAGAATGTAATCTCCTTGAGAATAAGGGCTGTTTTTTTTTTCCTTTCCCCTAGAGCTTAGCAGAGTGGATTGAATAAAGTTGTCAATTCACTCACTGACAAAATTGCCAAATTGCTTTTGTGGGTCAAAACCTATGAAAAAGTTTGATTTGTATTGTTCATTGTATTAATGACTTGTAGTAATCTTACATATAGTTGTTAATCATTTGAAATTCTTTTGAGAATTCCAAATTCATCTTATGGCCACCACTACATTGGAAAACGGTTTTAGTTATTTGTTACATTATCTATATGGTTACATATACACACATATATAGGTTATATGTTCACATTAGTTCCCTATACATTTGAATATTAGACCTTTAATAACTTCCTTCCCTTCTTCCTCTAATTGCATTGATTTTTCACTTGTAAAATTTCATATAATTAAAATGAGTTTTAATATGTTTTAGGTTCACCTCTATTATTGTTTGGTTAAGCAATCTCTGTATCTGATTTGTTGATCTAAAACTACTTTCTTCCCAATGCTTTTCAGTTTTTCTCCCAGAAGTTATTGAGAAATAGAGGATTCTTCCTCAAATAATTTCTATTTGGCATTGGGAAGTTAGTGTGGAGGAGTGGGATGAAAAATGACATATCAATACACAGTTGGTGAAGGAGTGACTTGGTCCAAATATCCTCAATATAAATTTGGAATTAGGATAGGAAGGAGGGTAAAATTCCTATCCTCTTTGCTTCAGAGATCCCACTGCTTAGAACATATGTCAAAGGGGGAAATAATTCTAATATTTAAATATTTTTAATTTAGATAATTTTTGAAGAAAATATTTTGTAGTAGCAAAGAACTGGAAACCAAGTAGATAACTATCCTTTGGGGAAAATGACTAAATGAATTTCCTACCTAAATATAGAGGGATATAATGTACTTGTGAGATGATAAATATCATGAAAATATGGGAACATTTATGTGAACAGATCTGTCCATTATTTATTACACATTTATTAAGCACCTACTATGTACCACACTCTGTTCGGTGATCTAGAGATGTACTACATGTCTCTGGAGAGCTATATCCTAGATATATAATTGATGGGCAAAATGAAATTCTAAGTACAGTGAATGGAACAAACCTTACACACACATGTTTATATTCTAATGAGTGATGACAAGAAGTGTATGCACACACACACAGGCACACACATATAAACAAATATGTGTGCATATTCTACTTTATTATTATGTATATAAACACATTATATATGTATGTGTATATATTGTGTGTACATATCTGTTTATACATATATATGTGTATATATATACACACACGTATATATATATATATATATACACTTGTTTAGCTGTATGTAGATATATAATATAAAGTAAAGTGAAATGAAACATGTAGAACCAGAAAAAATATATGTACAATGAGGTAACAACTACAACAAAATAAATAGAAAGAACAACAAAATTAAAGTTGAAATTTCACATGTAGTAAGTATTATGACTAAGCTTGGATCCAGTCGAGGAATATACAAATTTATTTGCCTCCATTCTTTGCAAAGGTGAGTGACCCAAGCTATGGAACACTGAATGCATTGCCAGGTTTGGTAGATGGTTTTGGTTGCTTTCGATAGACATCATCCCCCCACCTTGTAAATGATAACAATAATTTTAAAACTTTTTTCCCTTAAACCTAACCATAAATTGCACTGGAATGAATTGAATAATTTAAGAGAATTAGTGTCATTTTATATTCAATTATCAAATCCTTTTGGTACAGACAAAGGAAAATAAAAGCATAAGTAATTATTTCATTAAAATCTGTCATAAGGGATGATATCAAAAAGTCCTAGACTCAACGGGAAGTCAGTGGGACTCAGCCTGATGGTCCAAGCTAACCCTCTATATTGACTCAACAAATGCTATAACAAATCTGCCTTCCTTTCATTGATGTAAACCTAGCCATTGTTATTTTATTATTCAAGAGAAACCTGTAATGTGAATTGTATTTAGTAAGAGCTGAACTTTTGTCAGACATTCAGAGAAGTGGAAAATGTGTTAACACATTAACACTGTCAGTTTCTAAAAGGCACTGACATGCTGGAAGAGAAATCACTGGACTCAACTCGGCTGCTAATGCTAAAAGGGAGAAATTTGTGAAAGGGAAGACAATCTGATATGAGCAGGAAGAAGACAGAAGCTGTGCTTTTTAAATAGTACCAGATGGACAGCTTTATAGCCCAAATACAATAGATTGAAGTCAAATGTATATTTAGCCCTCAATGTAGGCTCTCCATATGGAAAGCTGATGGGCAAAATAAACTTTTGAGAAAAAAAGAATCTTCTTTCCCATTTTTTTTTTATAAATTGACTTGGATAAGAGACATCACCCCCGTGGGTCTTAGTTTCCTCATTTGTAAAATGAAGGGGGAAAGAGATGGCCTAAATGAATTCTAAAGTGAGTCCCTGTTCTAAGTCTATAGTTTAACAACTTTCAGAGTCTTCATTGATGTGCTGTCTTCCACTGAAAAAAGCCCTTTGCTCTCATGACTTCCAGCATGTGTAAGGACAGTCAATTGCTAGCATTTCTGTGGGGCTTTAAGGCTGGTTAAGCATTTTATGCATATTATCTCGCTGATCTTCACAATACTCCTGGGAAGTGAGTACCATTATTATCTGCATTTTACAGGTGAGGAAATTGAGACAGACAGATGGTCAATGACCAGCCCAGGGTCAAACAGTTAATAAGTATCTGAGCCATGATTTGAACTCAGTTCTTCCATATTCTAAGTCCTCTAGGCCATCTAGGTGCCTCTGTGTGCTCCATATTAGATGTGCGTGTTTTTAATTTGTTGTTGTTTTGATATTTTTTAAAAACTTCATTATTGACTAGTAGATAGAGAGCTGAATGAACTTTATGCCTATTTCAAATTTGATTCCAGTACCTTTGGGGTCATGAGCAAATCACCTATTCTCTCTATGCCTCTGTTTCTGCATCTGTAAAATGGGGATATTAATACCTGTGGTGCGTCCCTCGCTGGATTATTGAGGTAGTTGTCAAAGGTTCACATAAAAAGAAATATTTGCAATGAAAGATTACACATACATGGTCCTGTTTTCTTACTAGGGACTATGTCTTGGAGCAGCTGCTACAAGTTTCTATTTCTGCTCAATCTACAAAGTGGTACTTGAAATTTAATTAAACCCACTCACTGCAAACTGAGCATGCTCAGGTGTACCCTTCAACCTCTAATCTCCTATATGTATATTTCCTAGTATTTTGGATTCAAATTTTAATTTAATGGTATTAATTGACTACCTCACAATCATACATAGTAATAGCTTTATTGCCCATTATCAATTAAATTCACTGCACTTCCTTTCTCTTGTCATCATGGGTCCAAATGAATTTCATAAATGAAATTTACTAAAAAAAAAGAATTAAAAGTAAAATACAAGATATCACTAAATCTACAGAGGCTTGGCACAACCTGAATTTCCCATCCCATCTCTTTTTTTCTCACATTTTATCCCTTTCTTCCTCGAAGTAGGTAGATGGCCCTTTTTGTAAAGGAGTGCTAAGTAACATTTTTGATCTCAGAAATCAAATGGGGAAGTCACAATTAATCATCATCAGGATTACAGTGTCTCCCTTTATTAAAGTAAAGCAGGTTGCAAAACTGAAAGTATTCCATAAATGCTAGTGCTGCTGCTGCTGCTGCTGCTGCCGCCACCACTACTGCTGACGCTGTTTCTAAAGAAAAAATGCTGATTGGATTATTATTTAATCCAACTCCCAGGCCTGCTGCAGTAGAGGTTGTGACCCCATTTTTGGCCGCCTCCTAGGTGAAACAGTCTTTTAGATATGGTGAAATACTAGCCTATGGGAATTCTCAAGTAAACAGCCTAACACACTCTTTTTCACTGAATCTCTTCAAGATGTGTAGCATAAATCCTGGAAGTCCAAGAAACTGAGAGAAGTGTCAGAGCCTCATGGATGGATCTTTTAAAAAGTCCTATCTGAGTTTAGAAAGATCATAACCTCTGGCAACCATCCGCTTTACAAAGATTATTCAGTAGCCAGTGCAGATCCTTGTTTCCATTTCTCTGCAGAACCTGAGGATCCAGAAAAGCCTGGAGGAATACAAGTCAAGTTGCTGAACAAAACCTTACTTCTTCAGGGACCCATGGAAATAGTATTTGTAAAATAATCTTCAGTCATTATCTGTTTAAAAATGAGGAAATCAGGGTATTCATTATGTACAGTTTACTTCTATGAAAAAATATTTGTTTCCATTTATATTGTTTCTAACAAGGAGAGGAAAGATGATAAATTTTGTGGAAGCTCTTGAATTTAACACTGTGATTTCCAAGATTACATAAGCCCCACAGGCCAAAAATTAGAACTTTCTAATAGAGAAAAGTGGATCATAAGTGATCATGATTGATCTTACATCAGCAACAAGAAGATGGCATACTCCTGATAAATGATGTAAACTTTCCTCCTGAAAGGCTCATCATTGAGAAAGATCCCTGAGACTTAAATACCCTGCCTTCATCTAAGTGAAAGGGATTCAGTTTGAAAAAAAGTGGTTTATATGAGAATAGCCTTTAATGGCAGCCAACCCTTTACAACAACAGGTGACAATTTTCTCCTGAGAGGAGGGAGCTTGTGTGTTCCATTGCTATGTTTATCCTCAATCCAAAGGAGCTGAATGCAAAGGATTTATGACGGGACATTGGCAGGAGTTATCCAAGTTGGAAGGGTATGAATGGACCGTGATCTAAATAACTGAAGGCAATATTCACATGAGGTATTCTACTAACAATCATAGATCCATTGAATTAAAGTTTGGTGCCAAGACTTGAAAGATCTAGGTGGTGTGTATAGTGGTTAGAGAAGTACACCTGTAGTCAGGAAGACTTGAATTCAAATACTGTCTCATTTACTACTTGTTTCACTTTGGGCAACTCATAGTCTCTGGATGTTTCCATTTTTTCAAGTATAAAATGGAGATAATAATGCCCCTTATTTTCAGGGTTGTGAGGGTCATAGTAGATGATATTTGCAAAACACTTTATAAAACTTAAAGCACTGTATAAAAAGTTTAAAGCAGCTTAAAAAGTTTAAAATGTATGATATAATCATCCAAGTAATTTAGCACTCTAGCTTTCAAGAAGTATACATTCTTCTTAGGAGTGCAACATTTATACTGATAAATAAACAAAATATACTCTCCTGCTTCCTCTCATCAACTATGCCTATTCATTTTCAAAAGATATTTTCTTTTATATTATGGGCATAGCAATCACCAATAAACATGAACATTTACAAAGAACCCCAAGAGATGGATTTTATATGAAACTGGGAAATTCTACTATTCACACTCTTTAATGGCCATCATCAATTAGACATTGAATAACAAAATTGTACTATGTCCTTGAAGTTTTTTTTTTGTTTCTTCTGACTTTAAGGTTTTTTATTAATATTATTTCTCTCGCTCTCTCCTTTCTTCAATACTTTCTTCCTTTCCTTCTTCTTTCCTATTTTCCCATTTTCCTTCCTTCCTTCCTTCCTTCCTTCCTTCCTTCCTTCCTCTCTTCTTTCTTCCCTCCATACTATCCCTAGGTGGATCATTACATAAAGTATGAAGGCCTGGAGTCA
This sequence comes from Phalanger gymnotis, assembly GCA_028646595.1. Classification (NCBI taxonomy): domain Eukaryota; kingdom Metazoa; phylum Chordata; class Mammalia; order Diprotodontia; family Phalangeridae; genus Phalanger; species Phalanger gymnotis. The sequence goes on from JAQQSZ010015305.1 coordinate 7,226, forward strand.
GGAAGACCTGAGTTCAAATTTGATCTCAGACACTCACTGGCTGGATATATCACTTAACCACTGTTTGACTCAGTTTCCCCATCTGTAAAATGGAGGTCATAATAGCACCTGTCTTGTAGGGTTGTTATGACAATCAAATGAGACAATAATTGTAATGTGATTAGTACAGTGCTTGGCACATAGTAACCAGTATATTTGTTAATTATTATTATTACTATTATTAATATTCCCCAAACCAAATATATATACATATATATGCATATATATAACATATATATGCATATACATATATACATACACATATGTATAGACTCCAATACATGTGTGTATGTGTGTATCCAAGATAAATCAATGTATGTTTCGGGAAAAAAAGGTCAAAGTATTCTCTGTAGTTTGTATCAAATATGGAATCCTTATCCCAGTAGTTCATATCCTTGGTTTTGTTCTGTTTTATTTGTTTGTTTTTGTTTTTACTGAGGTGCTACCTCATTTGTTATTTATGGATTTTATTGACTTATTCAATTATTCTTTTTTCCCACTTTTTAAACCACCACTAAATAGTTATGCTGGTAATTGCTTTGTAGTATAGTTTGAGTTATGATACTGTTAGTATGCTTTCCTTCCTAAGTTTTCTTCCTTGACATTTTGTTTTGTTTCATTATTTCAATACTATTATTATTTTGTCTGTTTCTATAAAGGAACATTTTAATAATTTTACTTGTATTGGTATTTAATGGCATTAATTAGATAAATGAATTTAAGTAGTATCCCCTATGGAATAATATGTCCTCAGTACAACCAAAGGACATCAATGTTTTGCTACTTATCCACCTCCTTTTATTTCTTTAAAGTGTGCTTTTTTTGTTGTCAGTCATTTTCCAGCCACATCTGAATCTTTGAAACTTCATTTTGGGGTTTTCTTGGCAAAGATATTAAAGTGGTTTGCCATTTCTTTCTCAAGTTCATTTTATAAATGATGAAACTGGGGCAAACAGGATTAAGTGACTTTCCCAGGGTCACACAGCCAGTCAATGTCTGAGGCCAGATTTGAATTCAGAAAGATGACCCTTCCTGACTCCAGGTTGGGCACTCTTCTTGTGCCATCTAGTATGCTTCGTAGTTTTGTTCATATAAAGCCTGAGTATATCTTTGTAGGGGAATTTCCAGATATTTTGCATAATCTATAGATATCCTTCATGAACGTCTTTTGTATTCTACTGGCTTGTGTTAATAATGTTTTTTTTTTTTGGTAATTATTTGTGTCCTGCTATTTTACTGAAGTAATTGTTTCAATTAAAGTAAGCTTTAATTCCAAGGTTTCTGTAAGTAAACTATCCTGTCATCTTCAAATAGAAACAATTTTTATTCCTCCTTCCTTATATGTATTCCTTCAATTTCCGTAATTTCTCTTACTGTTATAGCTATCATTTTTTATAGTATGACATAACAGTGGTGACAACAAACATCTTGTTTTACCCCAAATCATTTTGGGAAGTCCTCTACTTTTTTCTCCAATATAGATAATCAAAACTTCTTTTTTTTTTTATAAATATTGATTCAAATTGTTATGGAAAAAAAACATTTTAGTCCTGTGTTTTCTAATGTTTTAATATAAATAATTGTTGAAAATGTTGGAAATATTTTTCCCTGCATCTATTAATGAATGTCTTATACTATTGTCACAATATACTCTAAGTAGAAACATGGCCTAAATATAAAACTGTTATAAAGCCAATAGAAAAGAAAGGAAGTAGTTAGAGCCAAGATGGTAGCTGGAAAGCAGGGACTTGCTTAAGCTCTACCCCCAAATGCCTCCAAACACCAATAAAAATGGCTCTGAACAACTTCTAGAGCTGCAGAACCCACGAAATAGCAGAGGGAAACAGGTCTCCAGCCCAGGACAGCCGGGATGGTCACCGGAAGGGTCTATCACATGGTGCTGGGAGCGGAGAGCAGCCCAACGTGGGCCACACCAGGACAGACAAGACTGGGAGTCAGCTGGCAGAACAGACTTTAGGGTCATAAATCATTGAGGTGTGGCAGTTACCAGACTTCTCAACCCACAAATGCCAAAGATCAAGCTGCTTCCAGAGCTCCAGGGTCAGCTTCTTCCTGACTCCCTGACTCATATGGTAGGAGTAATCTAGCAGTGGATCAGAGCGGGAGTGCAAGAAGGACTCTGCACAAAGGTAGATTCTCTTGCTGTTCCCTGCTTGGATCTGGACTGCAGTCCTGGGTGGTGGTTCTAGGGGGAGGAGGAGCACTGCTCTAACAGAGCTTGGGGTGATGGTGGAGTAGGAGTAGCTCTGAAAACAGCAGTGCTTAGACCATAAAGCTTGGGACAAAATACTTCCTACTCTACAAGCATTCATACACTGAAAAAAAGCTCTAGCATCAAGTAGTTGGCTGGGAACATGAACAGGCAGTAAAAACAACCTCAGACTCCAACTCAGACTCGCACTCAAACTCTAGATTCTCTTTTTGGTGACAAAGGAGATCAAAAGTTACTGCTAGAAGAAGTCAACAAAGTCAAAGAGCCTACATCAAAAGCTTCCAGGAAAAATATGAATTGGTCTCAGGCCATGGAAGAGCTCAAAAAGGATTTGGAAAAGCAATTAAGAGAAGTACAGGAAAAATTGGGAAGAGAAATGAGAGAGATGCAAGAAAACCATGCAAAACAAGTCAATGACTTGCTAAAGGTGACCAAAAATATACCAAAGAAAATAACACTTTAAAAAATAGGCTAACTCAAATGGCAAAAGAGCTCCAAAAAGCCAATGAGGAGAAGAATGCCTTGAAAGGCAGAATTAGCCAAATGGAAAAGGAGATCCAAAAGACAACTGAAGAAAACACCACCTTAAAAATCAGATTGGAGCAAGTAGAGGCTAGAGACTTCATGAGAAATCAAGCTATTATAAAACTGAACCAAAGGAATGGAAAAAAAAAATGGAAGACAATGTGAAATACCTCATTGGAAAAACCACTGACCTGGAGAATAGATCCAAGAGAGATAATTTTAAAATTATTGGACTACCTGAAAGCCATGATCAAAAAAAAAGAGCCTAGATATTGTCTTTCAAGAAATTATCAAGGAAAACTGCCCTGATATTCTAGAACTAGAGGGTAAAGTAGAAATTTAAAGAATCCATCGATCACCTCTTGAAAAAGATCCCAAAAAGAAAACTCCTGGCAATATTGTTGCCAAATTTCAGAGTTTCCAGGTCAAAGAGAAAATACTGCAAGCAGCCATAAAGAAATAATTTGAATATTGAGGAAACACAATCAGAATAACACAAGATCTAGCAGATCTAGCACCTTAAGGGATCAAAGGGCTTGGAATATGATATTGCAGAGGTCAAAGGAGCTAGGATTAAAACCAAGAATCACCTACCCAGCAAAACTGAGTATAACACTCCAAGGCAAAATATTGACTTTCAGTAAAATAGAGGACTTTCAAGCCTTCTCTGTGAAAAGACCAGAGCTGAATGTAAACTTTGACTTTCAAATGCAAGAATCAAGAGAAGCATGAAAAGGTAAAGAAGAAAGAGAATTCATAACAAACTTACTAAAGTTGAGATGTTTTGCCTACATTCCTACATGGAAAGATGATGTGTATAATTCATGAGATCTTTCTTAGTATTATGGTAGTTTAAGGGAATATACATACATATATATATGTCTATATATATATAGACAGAGAGCACAGGGTGAGTTGAATATGAAGGGATGATATCTAAAAAAATAAAGTAAATTTAAGGGGTGAGAGAGGAATATACTAAGAGAGGGAGAAAGGGAGAGATAGAATGTGGTAAATTATCTCACATAAAAGTGGCAAGAAAATGTAGTTCTGCAGGAAGGGAAGAGGGGATAGTTGAGGGGAAATGAGTGAATCTTGCTCCCATTGGATTCAACTTGAGGAGGGAATAACATACACATTCAATTGGGTATCTTACTCCACAGGGAAATAAGGGGAAGGGGATGAAAAAGGGGGGGCAGTGATAGAAGGGAGGGTACGTGGAAGAGGAGGTAATCAAAAGCAAACACTTTTGAAAAGAAACAGGGTCGAGGGAAAAAACTGAATAAA
>JAQQSZ010015306.1:0-11309 GCA_028646595.1 Phalanger gymnotis
GAAAAATAAATTAGTCATAATGAAAAAGAGAGAGTAAAACCATAATAATTGGAGGAAATCAATGTATATATTTTTTCTAGACCTAGACAAATCCAACAAAATAAATAAAAAAGAAAGAAATTAAGGATATAAAAAGATTTTTTTAAGTTAGATTTGGTAGAGCTTTAAGGAAAAAAATTAGTGTGTGTATGTTTGTGTGTACCCACGTGTGAACAAACATATGTATATTTTAATACTAATTACCACTTTTAAGAAAATTAAACATATATTAGAACATAAAAACTGAACAGAGGGAAGCAAAAATGTGAAGCAATTATTGCCAATGAAATAAATATATGTTAAGGAGTTACTGAAGATATATGTAAAATTAATTGGAGCCTAAATAACTTCATCATAGAACAAATTAAAGAGATAATAAGTAGCCTCATTAATGAAAATAACAATAACCCAGCATACTAAAATATTTTGAATGCAGCCAAGCCGGTCCCTCAGTGTCCCCATTCATATTTATTCATATCTCTAAACGTTTTCATCAACAAATGAGAGAAAGACGAGTTAAATGAATTGGGCATACAGATGAAAACAAACTAAAAAATCAATTAAAAAATAAATATCGAAATAGAAAATATGAAATCTCAAAAGAAATGAACAAATTTGAAAGTAAATAAAAATTGAATTAAAATAGAAAACAGAGTTGTTTCACAAAATAATAAATAAATCAGTAGCTCTTCTATCTGATTGTATCTTGCTGCTGTCCATCATTCTCTAAGAGGAACAAAATTACATCACCATGTTAGGACCAAGTTTCAACGTGTCTTACTGTGGCTGATCAGATCAATACGAGCTCAGAATGTGCCACCACAAGTTGGGCACAAATAGTCCATGTGACCATTTTGGGTGGATACTCTAAATTTGTGTATTAAGCTATTTCGATTCTGCTTTGCTCAGAGAGCACAGCACCTTCTCTGATGTGGGCATGCCATGCTGAGTAGTCCTATGCCAGTGTCTCTCATGTCCCACAATGAATTCCAAAGTTCTTAAGAGAGGTTTTGAAAGTGTTCTTGCATCGCTTCTTCTGACCACCATTGGAATGCTTGCCCTGTGTGAGTTCTCCATAAAATAGTCTTTTTGGCAAGTGTACATTTGCATTCAAACAACATGGACAGCCCATCGGAGTTGAGCTCTATGAAGCAGAGTTTGAACGCTTGGCAGCTTAGTTCGAGTAAGGACCTCAGTGTCTGGTACCTTATCCTGCCAGGTGATCTTCAAAATCTTCCTAAGACAATTCAAATGGAGGCGATTCAGTTTCCTGGCATGGCACTGGTAGACTGTCCATGTTTCACAGGCATACAACAATGAGGTCAGCACCACAACTCTGTAGATCTTCAGTCTGGAAGGCAATCTAATACCTCTCCTCTCCCATATTTTCCTTCGGAGCCTCCCAAACACAGAGCTAACTCTGGCAATGCATACGTCAACCTCATTATCAACATGTACACCCCTGGAAAGTACATTACCAAGGTAAGTGAACTTATTCACAGCATTCAGAACTTCTCCAATTGCTATAACTGACATCCCAGCTCTTTTTATTTTATAAAAAGGAGGAAAGCTAAATTTTTAGTATCAAAAAAAGGAAAACTAACAAATGAAGAAATAAAGTTATTGGATACTTTCTAGTAACACTGACAACTATTTATATTGTTTTCAAAAAAAAATTACAAGCTATGTAATCAAATTGACAAATCAAATGAAATGGATAAATACATAAAATGCCTAAATCAATAGAGCCAGAAACTATGATTAATAGCTCATCCTTTACAAATGAAATTCAACAGCCATAAATAAATTCCTAGAGAAAAAAATCTCAGGAAGAGTTGCATTTATAAATGAATTCTATCAAATGTTTAAATCAATTCTATCAATTTTTTCAAAAAGAAAAATTAGTTCAAAATATATAAAGTATTTGCAAAAAAATGAAAATGCTAACAAATTCCTGCAATAATATAAACTTGATCTTGAAGCCAAAATAAGGAGAGGGAAAACAGAGAAACTAGAGCTCAATACCCCTTATATCAACAGTCAAAAAAATATGGTCAAAGGAGCTAATGTACATACATGCATACATACATACATGAATCACATTATTACAAGGTTGAATTTATATAAGGAATCTAAGATTGTTCCACTATTAGGGAAATTGTAAGCATAACAGGTTACATTTGAACAATAGCAATAGCCATCATGTGATTATACCAATACATGCATTAAAAAGCTTTTGACCAGATTCAGCAACCTTTTCTGTTAGAAAAAAAAATCTATAAAACAAAGCAATAAATTTTCCTTTCCTCAATTTGTCAATTTCTCTGAGTAATTTCTATTTAAATAAAGTCAAAAGTTACTCTCATGTGTAAAGGGAATAAACTAGAAATAAGGATTTCACTGTCACCACTATTATTTGACATAGTACAAGATACTAGCAATAGCAATAACATGAGAAAAAAAATATTGGGTGAATAAAGATAGGCAAAAAAGAACCACTTTTTGCAGATGATACAATGTTTTAATTAGGGTGAATAGATGAATCTCCTAACCCAAGGGTGGGGAACCTGCAGCCTCAAGGCCACATGTGGCTTCTAGGTCCTCAATTTGGCCCTTTGACTGAATCCAAACTTCTCAAAACAAATCCCCTTAATAAAAGGATTTATTTTATAAAACTTGGACTAAGTCAAAAGGCCACCCTTGAGGACCTATAGGGCCACATGTGATCTCGAGGCCTCAGGTTCCCCATCCCTGTCCTAACATCTGCATCCTTGAAAATTAGGTTACTTCTTCCTTAAAAGGAATCATTGAGACTGATTGACCTAGGGAACTAAAGGCTCAAGTGATAGATATTGCTTGGTTGCCCGAGTACAAGTCGTTCACAAAGAGCTCCAGGCCCTTTCTGATGCTTAGATGGTGGGAAACAGGGCGAAACACAGACAAAAGACTTTGCTCACCTGAATCAACTCTAGGTATACTCCAAGCCTATCTCAACTGGCCTTTTTAATCCCTTATCAGGTTTTTGCCTTAGATTACTCCCACTGTCCTACCACCTGCTGCCTTTGCTCTTACTCAAGTTCTGTTGATCAAAATAGAGAAAATCACCCATTTCTATTGCCAAATCAGAATGAGTAAGTCATTTGTATGACATTTCCTTGTTGACATTTTGTTAGCTGAGTTCATGCAGATGTTACTTGTGAAGAGTCTTTTGATTCCACTCTTGGATCTTAGCCATTTAATAAACTATATCCAAAGGTGAAAAGAGCATGTGCTCAGGAGTCAGTGGATTTGGATGAAAAACCTAGCTCTGATGCCTGCTAATTGTGTAAGCTAATTGATAAATATTTATTTAGTCCCTACTATGTGCAGGCAGCTAGGTAGCTCAATGGATATTGCACTGGGCATAGCATCAGAAAGACCTGAGTTCAAATCTAACCTCATATGCTTACTGTGTGACCTTGGGCAACTCATTTACCCTCTGTTTGCCTTAATCCACTGGAGAAGGAAATGGCAACCCACTACAGTATCTTTGCCAAGAAAACCCCATGGAAAATATTGTCATGCTGTGCTCAATGGGGTCACAAAGAGTCCAAACAACTACATGTGTAGACACTGTACTAAGTGCTGAAGGATCTCACAATCTAATAAGGGACATGGCTCATGAATAACCATGAACAAACAAGATAGATATAGGTTAAATTGCAGTTAATCTTAGACAAAGCACTAACTTTAGGAGGAAGTTCTCAACACCAAGAAGCCTCAAAAAAGCTTCTTTTTGCAGGTAGAGTTTGAGCAGAGACTTGAAGAAAGCCATTCAAGCTAGGAAGGAGGTGGAGCTGAAGAGAGAACATTCCAGGCATGTGGAGCAGCTTTGAAATGCTGGGCATTTATTTGAGGAACAGCAAGGCGATCTGTTTCGCTGGATTATAGAGTACAGGAAGCAGAGTAAGGTACAAGAAAACGAGAAAGGTAGATGAGTACTGATTATGAAGGGCTATAAAAGCCAAATAAAAAATTTTATATTTGTTCCTGGAGGCAATAGAGAGCCACTGGTGTGTGTGTGTGTGTGTGTGTGTGTGTGTGTGTGTGTGTGTGTGTGTGTGTGTGTGTGTGTGTCTTAGGGGGAGGGGATAGGAGGTGTTGTGTGATGTAAGACCTGTTTCGTAGTTAGGAAGGGGGCAAGAATTTGGGGGTTTTAAAGATAATGAGTTCAGTTTTGGACAGCTTGTATTTAGGATGTCCCTGCGACACCCAGTTTGAGATTTTGAAAAGAGAATTGGAAGTGCAAAACTGGAGGTCAAGAGAGAAGTTAGAACTGAATAAATAGATGTGAGAAACATTTGTATAGATATGAATTAAGTGCTTTTAAAAATATAAACAAAATCCCTTCCTAGGACTAGACTATCAATTCTGAAGCTTATGTTTATTTATTTTGGATCTGAAACCACTGGGTGTCACTGTGGAGTGGGAGGTGTCTATGCTTTCCTCATTTCCTCCTTTCCATAATCAAGTACAAGGGGCAAAAATCCTCACAGATCATTCCTGACTCTGCCTACTGATGGAAGGTACAACTTCCTGTTCCAGTCCTTCCTTGCTCTCCCTCCCTTTTTTCCTCCCTGATCTCCTGGGTCTAGATGGAAGATCACACTTAGGAAGAGACCTGGGGACCTGGAGCTATCCAGATAAATCTTTCACATACAAGGAGAGCAGGAATAACCTGGTTTATACATCTAGAGACAGAAAAGAGGAAAAAAAAACTCAAGCATTTTTAAGTTCTACTATTGGGGTTTAAAAAGTAAACACAGAAATTAACAATTCATAAATAGCCTCTAGTGACCTTTTCTCCTACCAGGACAGAATGAGGGAGTTCTGGGTTCTGGCAGCTATGCATACTATAAATGTGTGTGTATATACATACATATGTATATATGTAAATATATATGATCTTCTCAGAGTTGTAACACACACGTGTGCATGCGTATGCACACAGACACACACACACACACATACACACATCCCAATTGCAATTAAAGACATGCCCATAAACAATGGGAACAACCTTATTAACACTCTGAAATCAGACTTTCAAAATAACATTGGAAATTTAGGGCTGGGGATGGGGGAGCAGCTTAATAGGAAACATTAGATTTTTGATTTGGTTTGCTTGATTTGTCTGAGTGGCTTCATTTTAAAGTTTGAGGTTGAAGAGATTAGATGAATGAGAAGAAAACACTCTACCTGCCAGCTTAATTTCAGGACTGGAGAGTATTCACCAGGACCTAGGGCTTGTTTCCTGTCTGATCATTGTTGAGCTGTCTCCAGTGAATAATGTTTGTGATGACACTGAGTCTTCAGTATCATCATCCTAACCCTCTCTTAAAGCTTCCTTTCAGTCATCTCTCCTTCATATCTCCCCCTTCTGCTGCTTCTACTCTAGACATAGAAGAGTGCCAAAACTCTTCTCTCCAATTCCAAACTTTAAAGCCCTCTCCAAATCCCACTGTAGTCCCAAAGACTGGAATATTCCCTCAGCCAGGTAGATGAGGAAAAAATAAATCAAATTTCCCAGCATTTCCAGTAAGGATTCAAATAACTCCATCTCCATGGAGTCATTAGCAATAAATTTTGTTCTGCCTACGAGTGCTAAGGCACACTTGGTAGAGTGCCAGGACTGAAATCAGAAAAACTCATCTTCCTGACTTCAAATCTGGACTCAGACACTTACTGTGTAACCCTGGGCAAGTCACTTAACCCTGTTTGCCTCAGTTTCCTCATCTGTAAAATGAGCTGGAGAAGGAAATTGTCAACCACTACAGTATTTTTGCCAAGAAGAAAACAAATAGGGCATGAAGAGATGACAGGACTGAAAACAACTGAACAAGGGTGCTAAAGATCCACTGAGTAAATCTACAAATAAATCAGATCAGATATAGCTAATCCAAGACACTGAAATGGCCAATTCAAAACCAGAATTTCAGTCAAATTTCTTTTAGTTCCTACTTCTCCAGAATGTTTGCTAATGAGGTGTAAAGTTTTTGTTTGTCTATACCTTTGTTGTTCCAGTCTTTATCCTGTTTAATCACACTAAGAAAAATCAAGCTCCTAATTTCCTTGCTTTGAATGTATTTTTATTTTTGTCGCAGCTTAGAGCCGCTTTACTTTATTTACGCTGTTTTCATCATGAACTTATTATTTGCTGACAGATCTTACCTGTTTACTGGTTTCAAACAGCTGCAGACCTGTAATTAGATCTTATCAGTTCTGACCATATCCTGGTGAGCATTATTCTACAGCCCTGTGCCACCGGTTGCTAAAACATCTTAAGAGGTTGGCAAGTTTACAAACTTCCTTATTTTTATACCCTTCCTACAAAGATCCTGTGTTTTAATTAGTTAAATCAGCATTGTTTATGAAATTTTCTTTAAACTAACATTCTCTGTAATTTTAGATGCTGTTTTTTCAGAATGCCTGTGATTCAAGGCTAAATGGAAGAGTCATTTCAAAATATCATTTTAGAGATGGGAAAACTGAGGCCCTGAGAAAGGAAGTGTCTTGACAATACCACGTACCTAGTACATGTTGGAGGCAGTATTTAAATCACTTAACTCCATCCAAGGCCTCTGATTTTTTGGCTATATTGCACTGCCTTGAGTTCAAACCTTTATTTAATACTGTACTTTAACAATGGGAGTTGTTTATGCAGAATTTCAAACAAATTCTTCAGGTTTTTTTTTTCCTCCTTGTAGAAAAGAAAACTCTACAATAATAAATCACCTCTGTGGTAAGTAGTTCAGCTCATATCAAATGGATTTCAATTTGGAATAGACCCTTTGATTAGCCCAAGGTCACTATTTTGCTTTTGACACTCAGATAAAATCAAATATTGTTATTTGAGGTGGAAGGGTCTAGATGATCTGGTCCAATCTCTGCATTTGACAGATGAGACCTATAGAAATGTGATCTGTAGTGAGAGCAGTGAAGAGAATATTTCAATTAGAATTCGAAGACCTGTTTGAGGACTGGCTTTAATACATAGTAATCATATGGGCAAAGCATATTTCTCCAAACCTCAGTTTACTGAGATAATATTTATATCACCTCTCTAGATGTTGCACATATATACATGTATATATCCAGTGCTTACCACAGTGCCTAGCACATAGTAGCACTTAATAAATATTTCTTGACTAGTTAACTACCTACATGTGAGCAAAGTAAATTATCAATCACTATTTAAATGTAAACTATTAAGATTATTTAAATGTATGCTCCTAGAGGGAAGGGCCTGTTCTTGGTTTTGTTTAGTACCTACCACAGTACCTTGAATACGCACATATGTATGTATGTAAATATATACACACATACAAATATATGTGTATTTATGTATATATATGTGTGTATATATATATATATATAGTCAAATATATGATTTAATTAACAGAGGGTAATTTCTTTTTTTATATATTAGTTAGCATTTATATAGAGTCTGGAAGTGTGCAAAGTGTTTCAGATGTTATCTCATTTTATCCTCAGAACAACCCTGTGAGGTAGGTACTATTATTACCCTCATTTTGAAAAACAGAGGCTGAGAAAAATGAAGTGACTTACCCAGGCCACTCACTGAGAAAACTCTTCTGCCGAGGTCAATGAGTAAATACTCAGCATCCTTTAGTTTTAGAGAGGTGACTAGGGCATTTAGAGGTTAAGCTACTTGCCCATAGTCATACAGCTGTAACTCAAGGCTCAAAGCTCATTTGCAAAGGACTCTCTTTATTAAGGGAGACCGATGACTCCAAGATCCAAGCCTGTGGTGAAGGTGGGAGGGATTAAGCTGGAGTTGGGAAGAGCTTTAGAATCTGGTCTTCTGACTCCCAGCTTTGAAAAAGAAAACATGTGGTTCTAAATTCTCTTCATGTCCCTGAAGGGAGAAAAAGTCTTTGGATGGATTTGGCGTCTGAGTTAGTGAGTTAGTGGTAGAACCAGATCCAAGATTCAGGTACTCAGTCTCCTAAGCAAGAGTTTTCTTTTTGTTTGTTTGTTTGTTGGGTTTTTTTTGTTTGTTTTATTTTCTGATACATCATACTTCAAAAAAGCTGGATGGTATAATGCATAGCCTTTCGGGCTTTGAGTCAGGAAGAGATCTAAGTTTGAATGCTTCTTCAGATATTTACTAGCAGGGTGACCCTGAGCAAGTCATTTACCATCTCTCATACTCAAGTTTCTTTATTTATAAAATGAAGACAAATATAGGAGCTCCTTCCAGATTTCTGCAATTGAATTAGTTGACATTTATTGAGTGTTTGCTGACCTTAAAGTATTACCAATTATTCCAAAGTCATCCTCAATTCCTTTGGCTTTTTTAATCAGTGGCCAAATTTCTTTCCATGTGTTGTAGTAGAAAGCATGTTCTAGAAGAGCAACTTGTACCGGACTGAATGTCTTATGAATTTCTCTTTTATTAGGGAATTGTGCCACCTCTCACCTACTCCTACCTGCTGACTGACAGCCCTGGCTTTAATTAGCTCACTGTGCTGGGTGGTTGATAATAACTTCTCTGAATCATCACTTCATTGTGATTTTCTTTCTTTCCTTACTTTAACAATAATTCCCCCAGCAGAATCAAGTCAGAGACCCGTGGCACTTGCATCAGGATAGAAATATTTTCATCATAAAATCTTAGGATGATTTTCTGAACTGAAAGGGAGTGAGAAATCCAGCTAGAGACCAATCCATGATATAACAGCAATCATCAATACAGAACACCTGGCAAGTGTCTGAAGCCTTCTAGGGAAAGGAAACTTGTAACCTTTTCTTACCAAAAAAAGTAGGACCAAAATGAAACTTCAACACAGAAGCAAAGATCCCATCTTTTGTAGGTGTTTCCTGGTTCCCTCCACAGCTAATGCCTTCTCCTTTCAGATTACCTTCATCAACTTCTGTATTCCTGATTATTTATTCATTGTCTCCCTGATTAGAATGTGAACTTGAAAAGGCAGTGTCTGTTTTGCTTTGTCTTGTTTTTAGAGGGGACACACCAAACAGTGCCTAGTACCAAAAGCGCTTAATAAAATACCTGTTGACTGACTTGACAAAAAGGAAGAATTGAACAAAAATATCTAGTGATAACTAATCAACAAATAATTCAAACTGGATTTGAATTTTTTTAAAAAATTCTCTTTCCTTATAATAAAAATATTTTTCCTAGTAAAAAAGATGTTTTAATATCAAATCAGTAGCATGAAATATTTTATATTTAAAAAGTACATCAAACCAATAGTCTCTTTTGAATCTTACAAATACCCTGCAAAGCAGATTTTCCCAGTATTGCTATCTCCATTTTAAAGAGGAAGAAACTGAGATTCAGAGAGGGTACGTTAGCCAAGACTTCTTGGCTAAGAAGTGGTATGGTTAAAACATGAACCCAGAGCTCTGAACTGGCAATTTGAGGCTCCATTTAAGGGGGGGGATTCCTAGCAATTGGAGCTTTAAAAGGTAGAGTGGGCTGCTTCAGGATTAGTGGGTTCCCTTTTCCAGGAAACTTTAAAGAAAAACTGAATGACCGCTGATATGAAATATTACAGAAGGGCTTCTTGTTTAGATATGGGTTAGTCAAAAATGGTTTCTGTTATTCCTTTGAACATTAGGATTCTATAATTCTTTGATTCTAAATCTATCCCTTTTTTTAAACTCTAGGGCCATTAAGAAAACCTTGTACAGACATAATTTCCTTAGTAGCATTAGAATGCACAGAATTTGGAAAACTAGAACTATCTCCCAAATATAAATATATTATAAATATATAAATATAAATAACTATCTCCCAAATATAAACTAACAAAATAATGAAATACTTTCTGAAAGCACTGGTGCTTGAGTCAGGAATATCTGAGTTCAAATCTGGCCTCAGATACTCACTAGCCATGTGAACTTGTATAAGTCACTTGACCTCTGTATTCCTTAATCTACAAGAGAAGGAAATGGCAAACCATTCCAGTATCTTTGCCAAGGACCCCTACCCCTCCAAAAAATTGAGGTCACAAAGGATCCGCCACAACTGAATGATGGAACAACAATGTACCAGGCACTCTGCTAAGGACTGGTGATATCAAGAAAGGGAAAAAATAGTGTAGTCTTAAAGAGCTGTTGGTTTAGGTAAATTTTTACCCACAAGAAGCCTTTCTTGACTTTCCTTGCCCCTCCCCTAAGTGTTACTGGCTTCCCTCAATTATCTCCAGTTTATTCTATCCATGTCTTGTTTGTACATAGTCCTTTCCATGTTGTTTCTTCCATTAAACTGGAAGCTCCTAAAGAGGAAGAGCTGTTTTCCCCCTACCCAGCTTTTCTTGGCATTTCCCATGCTTAGCCTAGTGCTTAGCATATACTAGGTACTTAATAAATGCTCTTTGACTGACTGGATGACTACATTGATAAAAAGACTTACTGACCCATGAAGTTTTGAGGGAATATTATTCTGACCTATAATTAGTAACTCTCTGAAAGTTGTTTGACAGTCTTTGAATGAGCAATAACATTGAAAGTTTAACACCCAAGGAGATGAGGAATAAAGCTATGCTCCTTTTGGCTTTAAAACTGAAGGAATTCTTCCTACCTTCCCTCTTTATCCTCCCCTTCTCCTCTGGGAAGTAATAACTCCAAGCACAGCTACATTTAAATGAAGCTGAATTTAGATTACATTTTAATTACGTTGGGAGGGTGCTTCTTTTCAGCAAATGCAGGATCCAGAAGGTCTATCAGGAAAAATTGCAGAGATGCTCATTTTGAAAATGGCTTGCAAAAGAGGAAAGAGAGATTACAGAATATTTGCATGTTTTGACATGCTGGGCCTTGCACAATTTCTTTTTAATTCATTCATCATAGTCAACAACAGTTTTCCCTTTGCATATTCTTGGAAGGGAAGTCAATCTCACTTCTAGCCTCTTAAAATCCCTAGTTCTTTCAAATCTCATCTCAAAGGGAATCCCCTCCTTGAGGGTTTTTCTGAACACCCTCCCAAGTTCTAGTGTGTCCCCTCACTCCCCTAAATGACCTTTTTTTGACATATGTAAGTGCTAGTTTCCTTGTTAGATTGTAAATTTTTTGAGGGCAAGGGATTATTTCATTTCTGTATTTGTATCCCTAACATCTAGCACAGGATTGGCATGTAGCAGTCTTTTAAGAAAACTTTGTTTATTGTTCCACAGCTCTTGTTTTTGGAGTGCCAGTCACTGTGTTGTTAAGCAAAATTGTCTCATTAGCATGGCTTTTGTTTC
>JAQQSZ010015307.1:0-11308 GCA_028646595.1 Phalanger gymnotis
GATAGGAATGGAATGTTGACTATGCATTAATTGCCTCTTCGTTTCTGTACCCTTATTACTTCTTTGTTTCTGTACCCTATAAATTCTGCCTTAAACCTGGAGTCGGGGTCTCTCATCATTAGGATGGAGTCCCTGGCATGCCAGTAATAATAATAAAAGAGCTCTATGGGATTGGCAATTCCTGTTGTCTCTGGTCTCTTTCCATTCTCAAGTTAACGAACCTAACACCACCTAGCTGCCCCTAGCCTGGCAATTAAAGTTCTTTGTAGTCTGATTCCAACATATCTACTTTCAAGTACACTTGTGTTCCGGAACTAATAGCTACTCTTTGACCTCAAAAGGCTTCTCTCAGCTCCAGGAGCAGCTCTCCTTCATACTGGGAATGCATTTCTTTTTTCAGCTCTGCCTCCAAGGATCTTTAGTTTCCTGTAAGGCTCAGCTCAGGTGTCATATTGTGTCTGTGAGCTGCATGAACTCTCCAGCTATTAGCTCCCAGTCCTGCCTCAAATGACCATATATTTATTGTGTGTGTACAGGGATACCCCCAGGAGAAAGCACACTTCTTGACTGCAGGTGATGTGTTTGTTTCTTTGCCTCCCCAGTGGTCAGAACAGTGCCTTGCATGGAGTAGGTCCTTAATAAATGGTTATTGCATTGAATTAAAAAGGCATTTTATTAAGATACTTTGTATTTATGTACTAAATTAAATTACAGTGAAGATTTCCCCTTCTTGTCATCTTATTAAAAGATTAGGCCACTAATTAATTACATTTGTATGGAACTAACTCTTCTTACAGACTTAATACAATTCAATTTTCCCAAATGAAACTCTAACATATACATAATAGATAGTGGGAGAGAAATTCAAGCATGTCTTCATGGATTAAAAAAGGACTGCATATTTAATATACTAAGCTTCAGAGCTGGAGGGGGATCCCAGAGAGCATCTAGCCCACTCCCTTTCTTTTTTATAGCCAAGGAAGCTAATGCCCAGAGAGACATGTCTTGCCCAAATGGTTACACTGGTAGTAAAATCAGGATTTGAACTCTGGTCCTTTGGTGCTAAATTTAGTACTCTTTCCACAAAATCTCTTGGACTTTGAATTGGCAGAGAATTTTGACAGTAAAAACAAAGGTAACTGATTTCTGTATTTCATGTTAATTCTTGGATAATATTCTTGACTTTTCCCCTTGGCCCACCCTAACCTTCCTTCGTTGAATATCAGCATCTCCCTGCTGGAGAGGCATGGTATTGATTACAGGGGTGGGGAACCTGCAGCCTGGAGGCTACATGTGGCCCTCTAGGTCCTCGAGTGAGGCCATTTGGATTCAGCCAAAGGGCCTCACTTGAAGACGTAGTGGGCCACGTGGGCCACATGTGCCTCGTGGGCCACATATGCCTCGAGGCCGCAGGTTCCCCACCCTGGTATTGAACATCAGAGAGTAGGAACCTCTTAGGATCAGAGGAGTATGCTTGTCTAAGTCCCATGTTTTCTAGGTGAGGGAACTGAAGCTTAGAAAGGGGCAAAAGTGACTTGTCCAAGGTAACACAAATAGAAAGTGGCAGACCTGGAATTCAAACTCAGTTCTTGCCAAATGGTCTATGACTTCAGAGGGAAATACCCCGGCTAGGTGTTTAAGAAATGCTTTTCTGTTGAATGAATGAAGGCCAACTAGTGAATTTTGAAGACGAGTTTGAGTCTCAGCTTTGATTTTGCTAGCTCCTTGACCCTGGACAAGCCATCTAACTACTGGAGCTTCAATTCCCTATTTGTAAAATAGGGATGATAATGCTCATCTTGCCCCTTCCCATAGTCCAGTCCTGGGCAAAGGGCTTTGCAAACTATAGAGTTCTTGTTATCATCATAACAGGAGAATGTTCCCTTTTTGGTGGGGTTCCCTGACTGCAAATCTAAGGTTCTTATTACCATATCATGAGCACCTACTAGGGGCCAGGAACTTCTGAAATGAAAAATGAAACAAAAAACAAGACATAGTTATTTTTGCATAGCATTATATGAGCTGTCTACCTTAGTTACAGGAAGCGTTAAGCACTGTGGACTCCCCTATTCTGAACTTTAAGATGAAAATTTAAAAAGCTTATGAGAAAATGAGATTAAAGTTAGTATTGTGCCAGACTGGAGCATTGACCTGGAAATCAGGAAACTTGAGTCCTCATCCTGGTCTACCGTAATTGAACTGTGTGATCCTACTCATCTCTGAGCCTTATTTTTTCCTGAGTTTCAACTTGTAACATGAGGTGTGACTACATGATCTCTCATGTTCTTCCCAGCTCTAACATTCCATGTTCTAAGTCTCCATCAGTTCTAACATTCTATGTTCTAAGGTCTCCCCCAGTTCTAGCATTCTATATTCTAAGTACCCCTCCCCCCATTCTAAAATTCTCAATTCTAAAGTTTCCTCCATTTCTAACATTCGGTCTTAAAGTCTGCTTCCCAACCCCCACCCCCATCCATACCCCCTAACATTTAACTTAAATGCTGAAACAATTCACTTCAACAAACTCACATCAAAGAGCTTCTCCGATTGGGAGCATAAGGACTAAAGGAGACAGTCCTTGCCCCCAAGAAACCTATATTCTAGTGGGGGAGGCCAATCAGTCATTTGAGGTGGAAGCTAGCACTAACACGTTTAGGGGTGGGGGTGGGGCAGAGATCAGGGAAGATCTTCTGGAGGAATTGGTACCTAAGCGGAGCCTCAAAGGAAGCTAGGGTCTCTGAAAGGCAGAGGTGAGGCGAGAGGGCAAGCATGCATGGATGGGAGCTTTGAATGCATCTCCTTTGTTTTGCAGTTTCCTAACAAACTTCTTAAGCACCAGAAGAAGAGTTGGGGAAGGGGAGCTCACTTACCAGCGCTTGTGGTTCCTAAGCTCAGCCTCCAGCAACTCCCTCCACAGGTTGTCCCGATGGACCTGGTTCGCCTGCATTGCAGCCTGCTCAGCCTCCCGGGCTTGGGCACCCTGTGTCCTGAGGGGGCTGATATTTGCTGGAATCCTTCCAAGGGAAGGGGCTGAGGCCAAGGCTGGGTCAAGAGGCCTGGGTGATTGTTGCCTACCGCCAGCCAATGTGGTCCTTTGAAACGCCAGAGAAGGGCTCCCCATTCTGAATGTCTGGCCTAGGGCGTCTATGAGAAAGGTCTTCTGGTGTCTAGTACTCCCTCCTGGTGATAGAATCACCTGCACCCAGGAACGTTAAAGGCAGTTTCTTTGCTTGTTATTTCCTGGCTCCGTACTAGTCAGTTCAGCTCTTGACTACAGGATCGCAGGATCTGAGAGCTGGAAGGGACCCCCGAGGTCATCTAGCCTAATCTGGGCCAGGACAGAACTCCCCTCTATAAGTGATGGGCTCTTCTTGAAGGTTTCTACCTTCTATCTCAGGTCGTCCCCTCTCCCCGCCTTACCCCCCACCCCCACCCCGCTCCCACCGCCCCCAGGACGCACTAGCTGAGCCAGCAGAAGTTTGATGGAGCTCAGAGAAGGCCTGATCCTGACTCTTTGTCAGGGAGCTTGGGATAGTGAGTGCTCCATCAATGCCGAGGATCGCCCCTGTGTGTTTACCGTTGTCCCTAGAAACCAGACAAGCTCATGAATATTCACCAGCGAAGGACCAGAAACCAGAGCTAGCCCAGAGGAACTGGCTCCTTCTGCCTCCTGGGTCCTTTATTTGGGAGTCAGAGCGTAACGGTGCTTTCTTTCTCTAAACAGCGCTGCATTTTCCTCGTGTGTGTGTATACACATGTATGTATATGTGTGTGTGTGTGTGTGTGTGTGTGTGTGTGTGTGTGAGAGAGAGAGAGAGAGAGAGAGAGAGAGCGCGGGAGAGAGCTCCTGTTAAGAATCTCCAGAGTAACATTGGGCTGGGAGTGGGGAAATGTGGGTGGTTCTAGTGAGCGTGGTCAGCTGCAGCTATATGACAGCATTTTATCACAGATAAGGCATTGCAATACATTATCACAGCTGTGTAGCAGTATGGGGGAGATAGAATGCTTTAACAGAAAGTTCTAGATTAAGAATCACAAAAGCTAGTTTCAGATCTCAGTAGCTGTATGGCAGCAGTCAAGTAGCTTAATCTCTGTAAGCCTCAGGCAATTATCTAAGGTTTACATTTACTAAATCACAGTCCTGTTTTCTTTGTAGAAAGTTTCAGTCATACCGGTCTCATTTTCAAGATATAAAAGGAATTGATTCACCTTTATAAGAATGGGTCATTCTTTCCCCAAATGATCAGATGACAAAAGATATGATCAGGGTCTTTTCAAATCAATGGACATTTATTTTACTTTTTAAAATAAAGTAAAGGACCCGGGAGGCAGAAGGGGCCAGTTCCTCTGGCCTATTGATGTATTCTGTTTTTTACATTATCATGTAAATGCCATTCTTTGTAACAAGTAATATTTTTAAAGACAAAAAAAGAAAAAAAAAAGAAGAAAAAATCAGCAGAACTGATCAATACATTGAAAAAGTCTGAAAATAGGTTTAATGTGTTTAACACCTACCGACCTCCCCCACCCAAAGGGGTGGGTCAGGACTATCCTCTCATATTTCTTCATTTTAGTTCTGCTTCATCTTTATAATTTTGTTCCATTCACTTTTGATTTTGGGGAGTATGATGGTTCTTTCCATTTACATTGCTATAGTTATTGTATATACTATTTTTTTTGGCTCTCCTTACTTCACTCTTCATCAGTCCGTATAGATCTTTCCATGATTCTCTGTATTCATCACATATATCATTTCTTATAGTGCAGTAATACTACATTACATTCATGTACCCCAATTTTTTTAGTCATTCTCCAGTTGATGGGCAACTTCTTTGTCTCCAGCTCTTTGCTCTTACAAAAAGTGTGGCTATAAAAATTTTGAGTATATTGGGGACTTTTTCCTTATCAGTGACTTCCTTGGGGCTTAGCCTAATAATGGAATCTTTGTTTCAAAAGAAATGGATATTTTTGTCACTTTATTTAAGTACATAATTCCAAATTGCTTTACAAAATGGTTGTACCATTTCACAGATCTACTAACTATATATTAATATGCCTATTATTCTAGAACACCTCCAACATCGACTAGTGCCATTTTTTGTCATCTTTACCAGATTTCGGGGTGTGAACTAAAATCTTGGGTTTGTTTTGATTTGCATTTCTCTTATTGTTTGGAGCATTCTTCCATGTGGTTGTAAATACTTTTCAGTTCTTTTGAGAACTGTTCATATCTTTCGACCACTTATCTATTGGGGAATGGGTAGTAGTCTTATGTATATTTGTTATTGTTTATATATTTTGGACACCAAATCCTTATCAGAGAGATTTGATACAACAACAAACATTTATTAAGCACATTCTATGTGCTAGGTACAGTGCTAAGTTCTAGGGATACAAAGAAAAGCAAAAAACAAACAAACTAACAAAATCAACACAACCCCCAGAACAAGAAGCCAGTCCCTGATTTTAAGGAGCTTATAGTCTACTGGGGTAGACAACAAGCACCTGTGGACAAATGTAGGGGTCTCTCTTACCCCATACTCCCAGGCCTTTGTCCAGCAAAGGCCTGATCTCGCGGGCAATGAATGAGGCAGGAAGCAAAGATGGTTAACAGCTCCGTTTAATAAAGTCAGTGACCAGATTTTTATAGCCTTTATTACGTAGTACTAGGACTGCCTTGGTCCGCCTACTCTCCGCCTACTCTCCTCCTATTCTCCTCCCCTTTCCTTCCCGCGCTCTCCCCATGATTCACCTGTGCACAGGTAAATCCAGAAAAGAACCCTGCACCACATTGCCAACAAGGGCGAGACCCTTCCTCCAGACTCCATCTTGTTCCTCCCATACCTCAGAGCCCTGAGGTTTCTCAGTTGGCATCTGGGCACGGAGGTCCAACGATGTTTGGGGTAGGCTCTAACTTGTCCTGTTACAGACAAACAAGATATATTCAGGACAAGTTGGAGATAATTTTAGAGGGAAGGCTTCTTGCAAAAAGTAGGATTTTTAACTGGAACCAGAAGGAAGACAGAAGTCAGGAGATAGAGATGGGGAGGGAGAGAATTCTAGGCAAAGTGGAAAGGCAGTGAAAATGCAGTTAAGAAATGGAGTGTTTTGTGTAAGGAATAAGAAGGAGGCCAGAGTTACTGGACCACAGGGTATGTGAAGGGAAGGTAAGTTAGACTGGAAAGGTAGACAAGGGTCAAGATCAATTTGATAGTTGAATGGAAAATGGACTGGAGTAGGGAAGAGACTTGAGGCAGAGAAACCAAAGAGTGGGCTATTGCAATAGTTTGGCCATGAGGTGATGAGGGCATGCCACAGGGTAGTGGCAGTGTCAGAGGAGAGAAGCGGGGCACTTATAAAGAGATGTTATGGAGGTAAAATCGACAAGACATGATGACAGATTGAATATGGGGAGTGAGAAAGAGTTGAGAGTTGAATACTTAGCTTGCAAGCCAGGGTGGCTGGGAGGATGGTGGCAGCCAGTAGACAAGATTCTGAAGAAGTTTACCCTGATACTCTATATAGCATCCTTTTAAAAATTTTTATAATGGCTTCACCATGGTTGTTGGGTCCAGCACATATGGATGCCTATTGGGGTCCACTTACGACTAGCCTGGCCAGTAGTCACTTTTCTTGTCATCCCAGTGTATAGATCAGAAATATCCTTCCCTGCAACCTAAGGTATACAGCTGATGGTCATTACTAGGACCCTAGGATTATGTGGCATGGCTAGATTGGCCATGCTAGGCTGTAGTCCACCTAAGAGTCCTTCTAAGCATAAGAAACAGGAAGCAATGACTATGATGAGATTTCTGTGAGGGTTAGATCAAGAACAGTTGTGGGGATAGAATGAATGTTGTGATTTGGGCCAGGTAGTTCACTTTGCAAAGGTGAAGAACCTAATAATTCATGTTATTTCTTAGCTTTTCAGAAGCTCCAAGGGATGAATACAATGATGTTTTCTGCAGAAACTATTCTTGAAGAAGCTAGCCTTATGGATGTCAGTCTTGCCTCAGTCATTGTGGAGATCCTACAGGTGAACTTTCCTGCCATGGCTACCCTTTTCATGGACAGAGGTGGCCAGAAGCTACTCCTACTGCTGTTAAGGTATTATCAGGGCTCTCGGTTCCATGAGGCTTGGTATCTACCCTAAAATTACTTTTTAGATTTTGAAGAACAGTTCACATCTTCATCTCACCAAATACTTGAACCCAAATCCCACAGAAGTTAACTCTGGGCTGCTGTGGTTAGCAGTGTTTTGCATGAGATTCTTCCTCCATAGGTTTGACTTCAGGCTGGTGCAATGGCACCTCTGTGACCTAATTTAAAAGGGTATAGACCTGGGGTTTAGCACCTACTTAGCCAAAAGTATGAGCCTGCCTACAAACAAGCCTCCCCTAATCAAGCTTCCATTAACTAGCTCCACCTGAGGCCTAGTAAATGGGGGGGGGGGATTTTTATTCACTGATTAGCACCACAGCTAGGGTCCTGTTTTCTGGCTAGTGATGTCAGAGATATTCCCTCTCAAAATCAAGGGTCTGGTTAGTGGAGTCCACATTTTCACCAATGGATCATGGCCTTTTTTGTCAATAGTAAATAAAGGTTAAGTATCTATTATGTACCAGGCACTGTGTTCAGTGCTAGGGATACAAATACCAAAAAAGATAATTCCTGCCCTCAAGAAGCTTATAATCTAACTGGGGAAGAAAACACACAAAAGGAAGCTGAAAAGAGTAGGAGGAGGTACCCATCAGGTAGGGGCTTGGAAGAGAAGACAGAGTTATCTCAGAGTAGTACAGCTGAGTGAGAAATGAGATTTTCTGAGCTGAGCTCCTTCCTTAATTGGAAGATTTGGAGTTCATGGCTCTACCTTCCAGTCAGAGGGGCAGATGTTGAGAAGGAGTATCAAAGCTGATGAGATCTTGCAGGATGGTGAAGTTTTCCCAGTAATAGGCTTCCTGGGGCATAGCAGAAAAGTCTCAAAGTAGTATAGCCAGGTAAGAAATGACTAGTTACAAAAGAATTTAGCAGCCCCTGTGATGTCTTAACTCTTTATGGAATTGTCTGGCTTTATTCTGCTGCCTGCTTCCCCAAAGTCATTTTAATATTACTCTATGTTTCTGAAACAAAGGGAAAAATTTTGAAGCAAATCAATGCTCATTTTTAATAGTTTTTCATTTTTTCCAATTATGTGTAAAGATAATTTTTTAACATTCATTTTTACAAAATTTTAAGTTCCAAATTTTTCTCCTTCCTTACTTTCCCCTCCCTCTTCCTAAAATGGTAAGCAATTTGATATAGGTTATATATGTACAAGTATGTAAAATATATTTCCGTATTATTCATGTTGCAAAAGGAGAAACAGATCAAAAAGAAACACACACACACACACACACACACAGAACATAAAGAAAGTGAAAATAGTATGCTTTGATCAGAATTCGGAGTCCATCAGTTCTCTGGATGTGGATAGCATTTTCCATCATGAGTTCTTGGATGAGTAACTGTCTTGGATCATTGTATTGTTGAGAAGAGCTAAGCCATTCTTAGTTGATCATCACACAATGTTACTGTTACTGTGCACAATGTTCTCCTGGTTCTGTTTACTTCACTTTGCATCAGTTCATACAAGTGTTTCCAGATTTCTCTGAAATTTGCCTGCTCATAATTTCTTATTGCACAATAGTATTCCATTATATTCATATGCCACAGTTTTTTTTTTCAGCTGTTCTCCAACTGATGGGCATCCCTTCAATTTCCAGTTCTTTAAATCAAGGCTCATTTTAAAGAGAGGTGATGACCTCACTGAGGACATTTCCTGCTCAGGCAAATGTAGACCTGTTGCATAGTTATAATTAAAGGAGAAGGGTGATTTGAAAATGGAGTTCTCTATCTCACAGTAAGCATAGTCTGTATCTGGAATTATAGTCCTTATTTGAATCTGAAAAAGGAATGTGTGAAAGTCATTTTTTAATTGCTGATAAATCTAGTCCAAGTAGATTTTCTTCTCAGACTATTTCCATGATGGCCCCAGTGCCCTTATTCTTGAATACATCTCACCTCAGTTGCATGAGGATATGGTGCAATTTCTGAGGTTGGAGTACATTCCCAATTAATTCTAGATTGGCTTAGTAAAAGAAAAAAGTTATAAGAGCCTTGTGGTATCAACATCATTTTCTTATTCAACCATTTTCCTTTGTAGAATAAAAGGGGGTGAAACTTAATAATTGCATCTGTTTTGCTCTGTTTAGACCAGCAAAGGATTTTAGGAATTGATTCCTGATCATGTTTTTCACTCTTAACCAGTAATTTGATCAAGGAGAAAAATGTATTTGTTTTCCTCAAATAAATATTTGATTCTGGGGGAGGGGGGAAAGAACATTTAACATTCCAGCCAAAGAGAGTACAATACTATCCAGCTGAGCCAGTGCTTGAAGGTGGTAAAATATGTTGTAGCTGCTCACTGAAGAAGGAGCCCAAGGAATTCAACTGAGAAAAGCCTGGTGGGAGCTACCCATCAAAAAAAGAAAAGATATCAAGGCCCTGAAATTCTGGAGGTCTGAATTGTCTTAGCCACATGTGTTCCCTACACATGTGCTTCATATTATTGTACTTTAAGTTCATGCCCATTCTTTCTCCTATAGACTTTATGTATTTGTAGGAGCTTGCATTCAATTTTTGGAATGCTTTGTAAACTACTCTTCTGGTTGTGCCGTTTGAGAAAATACCTTTATTAAAGAATTAAGCCTGTTGGCTGATTGTTAAGGGGAAGCACTCTTATGGGGGCCTATGAGTTAGTGTTATGAAA
Organism: Phalanger gymnotis; assembly: GCA_028646595.1. Taxonomy (NCBI): domain Eukaryota; kingdom Metazoa; phylum Chordata; class Mammalia; order Diprotodontia; family Phalangeridae; genus Phalanger; species Phalanger gymnotis. The sequence continues at coordinate 9,809 of JAQQSZ010015307.1, forward strand.
ATAGTCACCCAAAAGGAAACTCCTCGGACACTGGAAGTAGTAGTACCTATGCCTCTGAGTACGGAACCTACTCTTGCCTGTATGCGTCAGAGGAGTAATCCCAGAAGAAGAGTTACATTGAAGCTAAATCAATCCTATCCTTCCTGTGGCTTCATTATCTACTTTCTTTGCTTCACACTGTGCCTTATCCACATGTCTTTATGGTGACTTATTATGTTGCAGATCATGGGATCTTAGAGATGGAAAACACCTTAGAAATACAGGCTCTCTATTCTACAGATGAAGAAACCAAGACCCAGAGGATTGTATTTTGCCCAAGGTTGTGCAAACAGTAAGAGGCAAAGCTAGAATCTAAATGCAATTCCTCTGAGTCTTTTGGCTCCAGGTACTCAGTACAGCTTGGAGTAGGGGCTTAGTATTACATGCCCACTGAAAATATCTGTCTAAAATTGGAGGCCACTAGACAGGGACTGTCCGTATCTACTTGACTTTTATATTCTTTCTGTAGGAGCATGAAAACAAGTGCTAGCATTTAACGAAAACAAGAAATCATCATGATAAAGAAACTCGGGGATGGAACTTGCCGCAGAGCTTGAGGACAGGTGCTATCGCCAGGCAATTGGGAGCCTATAATTTCTTGTCTGCCATGTCATTGAATGCTTGCCTTGGCATTTGAAGTTCGTTCCATTTCGTGGGTAGCTCAGTAACTTCGGAGAACCCTAGGATGTGATAAAATGAGTCAGGATCATGTTTATAATTGGAGAATTTGAATTTTGGTGGATAAATGTACAGGATGTAGTTGGTCAAGTGACTAACTGTGGGACATTGGGCAAGGCTTAACTTCTCAGTTCTGGGCACCCATTAGACTAAAAATTTCCCTCCTTCGAGTTACTGGTGTGGAGATGAGAGAGGCCCTATGTTGCAGTGTCAGAATTTATTGAAAAGGGCCAAAATTTCAGATCAGCAGCAAATACTTAGGATCTTAGGATTTGGTCTTAAAGGAGCCTTAGAAATCATCTAGTTAAAATTTCTCATTTTAAAAGCAAGGAAACTATTTGCCCAAAGGGCTATAAAAATGTGCATACCCTTTGACCCAGCAATACCACTTCTAGGAGCATATCCCAAAGAGATCATCCAAATGGGGAAAGGACACACATGTACAAAAATATTTATAGCAGTTCTTTTTGTGATAGCCAAGAACTGGAAATTGAGGGGATGCCCATCAATCAGGGAATGACTGAACAAGTTGTGGTATATGAATGTACTGGAATACTATTGTGCTATAAGAGATGATGTTGTGTTGTTAAGCAAAATGGTCTCCTTAGCACTTAGTTCAACAAGTTTCCTTGAAGAGTTTTGTCTTTTGTTTGCTTTGAGTAATTCAGCTATTTCATTGAATCTTGCTAAGTGCTAAGCTCCAGGCCCAAACCCTTATTAGGTGTAACATTAACATTATTATGTAATAGTAATTAAGGTGGGACATTTTGCTTTTCTTCTCTT
>JAQQSZ010015308.1:0-11308 GCA_028646595.1 Phalanger gymnotis
TATATTACCATTTGCTTTGCTGCTGTTCTCCTAGGACCACATGGCTACCTTGCAGCTCAAATCTCATTTGTGTTATTTTCTTGTCAAAACGTGAGCTTCTTAAGAGCAGGTTCTGTTTTGCTTTTCCATTTGAATCCTCAACTCTTTGTACAGTGCTGTGCACATCATTATTGTTCAATAAAATACCTTTTCATTCATTCAACACTCCCCCCCAAAAAAACCAAAAAAATGAAAAGGAGATGCAGAAGCTAAATGAAGAAAACAATACTTTAAAAATTAGAATTGGATAAGCAGAAGTTAATGTCACTATGAGACATCAAGAATCAGTCAAACAAAATCTAAAGAATTTTTAAAAATTGGAAAAAAATATGAGATATGTGATTGGAAATGCACTTGACCTAGACAATAGTTCCAGTCGAGATAATCTAAAAATTATTGGTCTACCTGAAAGACATGATGAAAGAAAAGGAGACCAGACAGTGTCTTCCAAGTAATCCTTAAGGAAATTTTCTATGAGGTCCTAGAAGCAGTGGGTAAAATAGTCATTGAAAGAATCCAAAGATCACTCCCTTGAAGAGATCCTAAATTGAAAACTCCATGGCATATTGTATCCAAATTCCAGAAATATCAGGTCAAGGAGAAAATACTGTAAGCAGCCAGAAAGAAACAATTCAAATATTGCAGGATCTTGCAACTTCTACAATAAAAGAAAGGAAGGATTGGAATATGATATTCCAAAAGGCAAAGGAACCTGGAGTGCAACCAAGGATCAACTATCCAGCAAAATTAAGCATAATTTTTCAGGCAAGTAGATGGACACTCAGTGAAATAAGTGAATTCCTGACCTTCATGATGTAAAGGCCAGAGCTCAATGTAAAATTTCATCTTCAAATATGTAACTCAGGGAGACATTAAAAAAATACACAGGCAAAATAAACCTATGTTATTCAATAAGGGAAAATTGTTTACATCCTTAGGTAGGATTACATTAATTTATATATGTTTTATAGATAGATAGATAGATAGATAGATAGATAGATAGATAGATAGATAGATAGATAAATAGATTCACACACATATGTCAATTGTGAGAATGGCACAGTAATTATGACCATTTAAAGAGATATACATAGACAGAGGAAGTCAGTATAAAGTAACTGATGTGATGATTAAAAAAACATAATTAAGGGGTGCAAAGGGATTGTTATGGGAAAAGATGTAAGGAGGTAGTAGAAAAGGGTAAATTACATCACATGAAGAGGCACAAAAACATATTACAGTAGAGGGAAAGAAGGGAGGGAGAAAAGCAGTTTTTGAACTTTACTTTCATTGGATTTATTTCCAGGAGGGAATATGATGCTCTGATAAGTACAGAAATATTTTTTTTTAACTACATGCAGTAGGAGCACAAAGGGGAAAGCAAAGGGGAGTGATCAGGAGGGAGGGAAGAAGTATAAATGGGAAAAGGGTAAGATAATGGAGGAGTCTCTTTAGGGAGGAAAAATTGAGGAAACAGTGGTCAAAACCAAATCTCTTTTTAGGAGTGGAAGGGAGAAATAAAAGCATATAAAGGAGGGAAATAGGATGGAGAAAAAGACACATAGTAATTATAATTGTGAATGTGAATGGGATGAACTTTCCCATAAAACAGAGGCAGATAGAATAATGGATTTAAAACCATAATATTACAATATGTTGTTTACAAGAAACACATTTGAAACAGAGGGATACACAAAGGGTAAATGTAAAAGGTTGGAGTATAATATATTATGCTTCAGCTAAAGTAAAAAATAAAAAGGGGTAGCAATCATAATCTCAAACAAAGCAAAAGCAAAAATAGATCTAATTAAAAGGGAAAAGGAAGAACAATATATCCTGTTAAAAGGTGCCATAGACAATGAAGCAATAGCATTACTTAACATATATGAACCTAGTGGTATAGCATACCAATTCTTAGAGGAGAAGTTAAGAGAGTTACAGAAAGAAATAGGTAGCAAAACTATTCTAGTGGGGGACTTCAACCTCCCCCTCTCTGAACTTTATAAATCTAACTTCAAAATAAATAAGATAGAAGTTAAGGAAGTGAATAGAATTTTAGAAAAAATAGATATGATAGACCTCTGGAGAAAACTGAATGGGGATAAAAAGAAATATACCTTTTTTCTTACAGGTACATGGCACATACTCAAAAATTTCCCATGTACTAGGGCATAAAACCCTCAAAATCCAGTGCAGAAAGGCAGAAGTAGTTAAAGCACCCTTCAGATAATGATGCAATTAAAATTACATGTAATAAAGGACCGAGGAGGGGGCAGCTAGGAGGCAGGGGCAGCTAGGTGGCACAGTGAGTAGAGCACTGGCCCTGGAGTTAGGAGGACCTGAGTTCAAATCCAGCTTCAGACACCTGACACACTTACTAGCTGTGTGACCTTGGGCAAGTCACTTAACCCCAAATTGCCCTGCCTTCCCCCTTCAAAAAAAGAATTAAAGGACTGAGGAAAGATAAACTAAAAATTATTTGGAAAGGGACTAATCTAATCTTAAAGAATGAGTGGGTCAAAGAACAAGTCATAGAAACAATTAATAACTTCATCCAAGAAAATGACAATAATGAGACAACATACCAAAAATTATGGGATGCAGCAAAAGCAGATTTTAAGAGAAGTTTTATATCTCTAAATGCTTACATGGATAAAATAGATACAAAGATCAATGAATTGGGCATTCAACTGAATAAGCTAGACAAAGAACAAATTGAAAATCCTCAATTAAATACTAAATTAAAAATACTGAAAACCAAAGAGATTAATAAAATTGCAATCAAGGCAAATATTGAATTAATAAACAAAACTAAGAGCTGGTTTTATGAAAACAATCGATAAAACTTTGGTCAATTTGATTAAAAAAAGAAAGAAGAAAGCCAAAATACCAATACCAAAAATGAACATAGTGAATTCACTTCCAATGAAAAGGGAATTAAAACAATAATTAGGAATTATTTTTCCCAATTGTATACCCATAAATGTGACAACCTCTGGGAAATGGATGAATATTTACAAAAATATAAATTTCCCCTGTCAACAGGAGGGAAAGTAAAATAGCTAAATAACCACAGCTCAGAAAAAGACATTGAGCAAAACATCAATGAACTCCCTAGGAAAAAAAAATCTCCAGGGACAGATGATTTTACATGTGAATTTTATCAAACATTTAAGAACAATTTATTCCCATACTATACAGACTATTTGGGAAAATAGGTGAAGAAGGAGTCCTACTAAATTCCTTTCATGACACAAATATGGTACTAATATCCAAACCAGGAACAGTCAAAACAGAGAAAAAAATACATAGACCAATATGTCTAATGAAAATCGATCCAAAAAATTTAAATAAAAATATTAGCAAAAAGCAACAAATTATCAAGAGAATAATACACTTTTTGACCAGACAGGATTTATTCCAGATATGCAAGGCTGCTTCCATATTAGGAAAACTGTCAGCATAACTGATCATATCAAAAACAAAATTAGGAGAAACCATATGATTATCTCAATAGATGCAGAAAAAGCTTTTGACAAAATGCAACATCCATTCCTACTAAAAACACTAAAAAGCATAATTTCTTAAAATGTATTTTCTTAAATACAATTTCTTAAAATTATAAGTAGCATCTTACTAAAACCATCAGCAAGCATTATATGTAATGGGGGTAAGTTAGATCTATTCCCAAAAAGATCGTGGGTGAAACAAGGTTGTCCATTATTCCCTCCCCCTCCCGCCATTATTCAATTTGTTACTAGAAACGTTAACTTTAGCAATAAAAGAAGAAAAGTAATTGAAGGAATTAGAAAAGGCAAAGAACAAACTAAGTTATCACTCTTTGCAGATAATATGATGATCTACTTAGAGAATCCTAGAGAATCAAGTAAAAAATTATATGAAATAATTAAAAACTTTAGTAAAGTTGCAAGATATAAAATAAACACACATAAATCTTCAGCATTCCTACATATTAGTAACAAAGCCCAACAGCAAGAAATAGAAAGAGAAATTCCATTCAAATTTACTGTAGACACTATAAAATATTTTGGTGCCTACCTACAAAGACAAACTTAGAACCTATATGAATACAATTACAAAACACTTCACACAAATAAAGTCAGATATAAATAAATGGAAAAAAAAATATCAGCTGCCTGTGCTTAGGTTTAGCTACTGTAATAAAAATGACAATTTTACCTAAAATAATTTACTTATTCAGTGCCATATCAATCAAATTACCAAAAAAAAATTTTACATAGCTGGATAAGATAACAACAAAATTCATCTGGAAGAACAAAAGTCCAGAATATCAAGGGAATTAAAGAAAAGAAATGCTAGAGAAGGTGGCCTAGCCATTCTAGTATAAAGCAGCAGTCAACAAAACTACATTTTACTGGCTAAGAAACAGAGTGGTGGATCAGTGGAATAGGTTAGGTACACAAGATACAGTGCTCAGTGAAAACAACAACCTCCTCTTGCTAAGCCCAAAGAATCCAGCTTCTGAGTTAAGAATTCACTATTTCACAAAAACTTCTGGGAAAATTAGAAAATCATGTGACAGAAACTGGGCATAGACCAACATCTTACACCATATACCAAAATAAAGTCCAAATGGGTTCAGGATATAGGAATAAAGGCTGACAGTATAAGCAAATTGGGACACATGACCCAACAAAAGATAGACAGCATTACAAAATGCAAAATGGATAATTTTGATTATACTAAATTGAAAAGTTTTTGTATAAACAATGCCAATGCAACAAAGATTAGGAGGAAAGAAGAAAACTGGGATAAAATCTTCATAACCAGTGTCTCTGATAAAGGCTCCATATCTAAAATATATAGGGAAGTGAGCCAAATTTATAGGAATAGAAGTTATTCCCCAATTGAGAAATGGTCAAAGGATATGAGCAGGCAGTTTTCAGAGGAAGAAATTAAAGATATCTATAGGCATATTAAAAATGCTTTAATCATTATTGATTAGAGAAATGCAAGTCAAAAGAACTCTTAGGTACCACATTTGTCCTGTCAGATTGACTGACATGATAAAAAAGGGAAATGATAAATGCTAGAGAGGATGTGGGAAAATTGGAACACTGTTACATTGTTGGTGGAGTTGTGAACTGTTCCAGCCATTATGGAGAGCAATTTGGAACCATGCCCAAAGGGCTATAAAAATGTGCATACCCTTTGACTCAGCAATACAACTTCTAGGGCTGTATCCCAAAGAGATCCTGCAAGTGGGAAAGGGACCATTATGTGCAAAAATATTTGTAGCCATTGTTTTTGTGGTAACAAAGAACTGGAAATCAAAGGGATGCCCATCAATTGGGAAATGGCTAAATAAATTGTGGTATATGAATGTAATGGAATACTATTGTGCTATAAGAAAAGGGGGAACATAAGCACAAAACCTACATATGTGATGCCGAGTGAGGGGAGCAGAACCAGGAGAACATTGTACACAACTACAGACATATTTCTTCTGAGATGACAAACTTTGAGAGACTTGACTCTCCTCAGCAATACAAGGTTCAAAGACAGTTCCAAAGAACTCATGATGGAGAAAGCTATCTACTTCCAGAGAAAGAATAATGGAGTCTGAATGCAGATTGAGGCAAACTATTTGCTATCTTATTTTTCTCTTCTTTTTTGTTTTTGTTTCTTCTTTTTTATCATTCATTCCATTGGTCATAATTCTTCTTTACATTTTGAGTATTGTCAAAACAAGTTTAATGTAATGGTATGTATAGAATATATATTCTATGCCATACCTTCTTGGGGGGGGTATGGGGGAGGGGAGGGAGAGGAAGAAAATTTTGGAGCTCAAAAACTTGTGGAAGTGAGTTTTGTAAACAAAAAATAAAAAATCTAAAAATATTAAAAAAAGAAACTGAAGTTAGGAAGGGAGGAGAGGAAGGGAGAGAAAATTTGGAAGTCAAAAGCTTGTAGAACTAAATGTTGTAAACTAAAAATAAATCAATTAATTAATTAAAAAAAAAGAAATTGAAGCTATACAAGAGGTGTAGTAGTTTGCCTAGATTCATGTAATTAATAAGTCTCTGAGGCATGATTCAAACTCTGCTTTTCTTGACTGGATAAAGTCCAGTGCTTTAACCAAAATGCCAATGACTTGTATCTCATTTGAGAGTTAATCCAGTAAAATTCTTGTAGAGTGAAAGATACCCCAAAACTTTGTGAAACTGTGAACCTTAACCATATTTTTGTCCTTTCGTGGTGAACTTTCCACATTCTTCATGGGTCATTTTTTTTTTCTTTTTGAAGCTTACATTCAAATGCTCCCTTTCCGCTTTAACTCATGAAGCCCCCTTGCTATAAAAGGGTTTTGTTAGCCCATGAATGAAAGCATGATACAAAAATAAGCTGAATTGCACCATATTCTATGACATATGACAACTTCATTTTTCTTCCTTCCTGAAATTTTGACATAAAAGTAATAGCGACAAAGTCTTTTTGTCAAATGGTCTTTCTTTTTCTAAAGCCTTTTATCATCTATTTTCAAAAGACATTAAGTATCTGATTCCTATGTATGTTCAGAAGTAATCTAATTAAGCATTACTGAAAACCCAGGCAGTAATTTTTTAGTACATAAAAGGGACTCAATAATACTTTTGTTTTGAATTCCACTTTAAACATTGAAACAAATTGATTTACTTTCAGAGGAAAAAATATTGAGATTGAAATAATTTTGGTGTGATGAATTTAATCTTTGATCACTGATGTTATAATTCCTTCCTTTAGGAAAAAAAAAGAAAAAACAAACAAACAAACAAAACCCCACCTCTCCTCTTCTGTACAAAATAGCAGTGTGATATGATAGACAAACCGATTAAGAATAAGGAGACCAAGATTTTAATCCCACCTCATACATTAAGTAGCTCTGCAGAAGTTCAACCAGTTTGTTAACATATTTATTGAGTGCACACTCTATGTCAAGTATTGTGTTCCATGCTTAGTATACAAAGAGGAAATTTAAATACTCCCTTACTTCAAAGAACCTACATTATATTGATGGAAACAACACGTGCACATGTATGTATATATGAAAAAAAAGTAAATGTGAGATAAATGGGTGGGTGAATGGGGGAGGCAAAAACTGTTAAGTCAGTAAAGCCCCAGGTAGGAAGTATTGCTTAATCTCAGACTTGAAGAAATTGCAATGTAAGAGGCATGGATGGGGAAAGAATGCATCCCAGATCAGGGGGACAACTTAGGCAAAACCACAGAGGAGGAAAATGGAATACTGTATGGGTGAGTGTGAATGGATAACATATGAAGGAGACTTCCCTGTAAATAACTTAGAACATAGTAAGTGGGAAACCTGATAATGAAAACTTTAAATACTGAAAAGAGGCATTTGTATTTATTATTTTTAGAGGCAATAAGAAACCACTCCAACTTTTTGAGCAAGAATGTGTTAGGCCAGGCACATGCTTTAGAGATACAATTCTGGCAGTTGTGTGAGAGATGTACTGGAATAGGAAGGGAACTGAGGCAGAGAGGAAAGAGGAACTATGGACTATGAGCAAAGAACAAGGGTCAGCAGGAGATTATAGAGAAGAAGAAAGAATGAGAGGCATTGTAGGTTTGGAGTCAACCAAAATGGATAACTGTTTGGATATAAAAATGAGTTTGACAAATATTCCTGGTTGTTTTCTTCTTTCCCTTTTCCTCAATGAACTTTGAAATTTTCACCCAGTTAGCACAAATCCTTGGCTAAGTCCTGTTTTATGAAAACAAATTTCATTCACTGTAGATAGCCTTCTAATTGGGATTCATTTTGTAATTTAAATAAGCTAGTATATTGATCATTTCCTGCCATCTTGTTCTATGCCAGTAGCCCAGATACTGGCAATAAGGGTCTGCAGCTGTATTTTATATGGCATTGATATATTCTGGAGCTCACCAGTTGTAACTATGCCAGTGTTATATAACCCAACTCTATGCTAATATTGTTGATTTGAGTTCTGGGCTACAGATGCCCATTTCAAATGTATTGGAGGTGCTGACATATTTCCAAATATTTTCAAGTGACTATAGTTTTGCAAATATCTGTGTCATACAAAATGTTCCAAAATGTCTAATCATATGCATTATCATTCAGACACCCAGACCGTTTGGATGTAATGAGGAAAACTCTTGTGGTGTAAAGGCAAAGTGTGGGTGTTAATTGCACACAACTGCCAAAAAGATGTTTTTTTAATGAACGTTATCAATGCTGAAGTTTTTTTGTGGGCTGTTTTAATGCCATTTTCTTATCTTTGGAATGTCAGACTGAGCCAGTTATATTTGTGAATACCACTGATGTGCCAGTGGCAGAAGTGTTCTCATAATGAAACATTATTTTCATTGAGGGAATGTTGAGCAAAGGACAGAAGAACTCTGGACCTGGGTTTGAATTCTGCATCAGATACTTAACTAGCTATGAGAACTAGAAGTCTTTTAACCACTCTCAGCTTCATTCTCCTCTCACAAAAAATGAAATCGTATCATTTACATCATGGGGTTTTTCAAATATCAAATAAAATAATGGATGAAAAGTGTTTTGAAGATCTCAAAGCACTATATAAATACTAGCTCTTATTGTCTGTTAAAATAAGTATATTCATAGCACTTACCTCATAGGGGTGTTGTGGGGGGATCTGCAATCATATGTACATATATATGCACAAACAAAAACACATATACACATACACATTCATATATATACATATATATTTATATATACGCGCCCATACACATCATACTTCCATATAATAAACATATGTGAATAGGATGTGAAATAAGGATAACATTCAAACAAATAAGTGTATGTGTTTGTGCATATAATGCACATATACTCATATAGACATGAATACGGTATACATATACGTATGTATATATACATGTATATGCAGGTCTATCATCTATCTATCTAGCTATGTAATTGTAACAACAATGGAGCTAGCAGCTGCTGGGTGGGGGTGAAAACCAACGACAGCAGCACATAAGAAGACTGCCAGCACAGGTTATTTGATCTGCTTTTCTAAGGAAAGCAACTTTAACAATCTCACTTTTTTAAACATACATATATCATTCACTTATTTCGGGGGGAAAGCCAGCGCCCTGAACTTCAGAGCAAACACAAACAGAAATTAAAAACATACATTATATAAACCGAGCAAATAAATATGAATCAACAGACAGATTTCTGTCTGACAAAATCACAATATACAGTTACCAGAGAAGCACCAAGATCTGGGTTTTTTCAAAGCCAGGGGGCTCCAGAAGCTACCCAGAGTCTTGTCTGGTCAAAACACACAACACTTTTCCACTAAGTAAGAGCCCCCAAACAAAACAGTTACCTCAGAGTTTATATGCCCTGTTCAGGGCCTGAAGGCTTCATACAGAATCAGCAAAGGGGTGTGGGGCTAGGGCTTAGTACCTAGCAAGACTTAATCAAAGGCACTTGATTACTTAACATTCTAAAAGATAAAACCATAAAAAATGTCCCACCTTAATTACCGGGACACTAATCTATCTCCCTTAGCTCAAAGCCCATTTTCATAAGTGTCTCTAATTGATGGTGATTGCTGCCTAAATGTGTCATAACTGTGCAATTAATGGGATTAGTAGTATCTTGGTATTAGAGAGATGCTTATTTTTTCTTCTCCAGATTTGAGGTAGAAGACAGATCCCCGAAAAAAGAAAGACCCTAGGAAGAATGCATGCAGAGGAATTGATACTTCAATCCTGTCTCTATCTCCAGCTTACTACATTAGAGACTATGAAGAATTTCTCCTGGGGTGAGAGATATCTGGGTTTCTCTCTCTTTCTCTCAAATTTCTCAGTCCCAATGGACTTTGTACATATACATATACATATACGTATACGTATACATATACATGTACACGTACATGCACATATACATACGTGTGCACATACATGTGTATGTGCATGTGTATGTGCATGTGTTGTATGTGTTTGTCCTTTGTTTTCATAGAGGCCCGTGGCGTCAGGGAAATGATGACATGACTTGAAGTTGACTTTGATTTGTGCGAGGAAGAGCTATGCATGGTCACCAGCCTTATTTTCTCCATTAGAGCTGTTTGGTTCTGGTGACAAGATATTATATGTACATATGTGTGTGTGCATACACACACATACCCACATATATATTCACACATATGTGTGTACACATATATATATCATACATATGTAAATATGTATATACACATGCACACATATATGTATACATATGCATATGAACATGCACATTCACACCTATATGATTTTTTGGAATACAATTGTGCTATATGAAATGACAAGGAAGATGCTTTCAGAAAAACATGGAATGACTTACATGCCCTTCTGTAAAGTGTAAAAAGTGTATAAAACCATGACAACATCCTGCACCATAACAGACATATTGTATGATGATCAATTGTGAATGACTTAGCTCATTCTCAGAAATTGAATTATCTAAGACAATTCCAGAAGACTTGTAATGAAAGGTGCTATCCACCTCCAGAAAAAAAAAAAAACAACAAAACTAATGTACTCTGCATGCAGTTCAAGCATCCTTCTCACTACCCCCTTCTTTATTTGTTGTTATTGTTTAGTTTTTTTTTTGGTTTTTTTGGTATATGTTTTTTTATCACAAAATGACTAACAAAGTATTTTAAAATAAAAAATATGTAAAATTAACAATCAAACCTAAAATAAGTACAAAATGATTAAAATTTTGATTTGCTTTATTATTATTTTCTATTAATTTATTTTTAGTTTTCGCATTCACTTCCACAATATTTTGAGTTACAAATTTTTTCCCCATCTCTTCTCTCCTCCCACCCTAAGATGGCATGCTTTTTGATTATCCCTTCTCCCAATCTGCCCTCCCTTCTATCACCCTTCACTTAACCCCTTCTCTTCTATTTTCCTGTAGGCAAGATAGACTTCTATATCTCACTGGCGGTATATCTTATTTCCCAGTTACATGTAAAAACAATTTTCAATGTTCATTTTTAAAACTTTGAGTTCCACATTCTCTCCTTTCCTTCCTTCCCAGCTGTGTTGTTAAGCAAAATTGTCTCATTAGCATGGCTTTTGTTTCTTTTGAGTGGAAGTACTTTCAGCTGTTAAGTGCTAAGCCCCAGGCCCAGGGCCCTGTCAGGTGTGAAACCTGTGTGGGTGTGGATTGGTGACTTAGGAGGGGCCAGCTCGGGAACCAATGGTCTCTGGTCATTGAGGCGGGGCTTGAGAACAC
>JAQQSZ010015309.1:0-11308 GCA_028646595.1 Phalanger gymnotis
ATCTCTCCTGGACCTATTTTCCAGGCCATTGGTTTTTCCAATGAGATATTTCACATTGTCTTCCATTTTTTCATTCCTTTCATTCTGTTTTATAATTTCTTGATTTCTCATAAAGTCATTAGCTTCCACTTGCTCCAATCTAATTTTTAAGGTGGTATTTTCTTCAATGGTCTTTTGGACCTCCTTTTCCACTTGGCTAATTCTGCCTTTCAAGGCATTCTTTTCCTCATTGGCTTTTTAGAGCTCTTTTGTCATTTGAGTTAGTCTATTTTTTAAGGTGTTATTTTCTTCAGTATTTTTTGGGTCTCCTTTAGCAAGTCATTGACTTGTTTTTCATTATTTTCTTTCATCATTCTCATTTCTCTTCCCAATTTTTCCTCTACTTCTCTAACTTGCTTTTCCAAATCCTTTTTGGGCTCTTCCATGGCCTGAGACCAATTCATATTTTTCTTAGAGGCTTTTGATTTAGGGTCTTTGACTTTGTTGACTTTTTCTGGCTGAATGTTTTGATCTTCTTTGTCACTGAAAAAAGATTCAATAGTCTGCCATCTTTTTTGCTGCCTGTTCACGTTCCCAGCCAACTACTGACCTTTTTGTCAAGGTATGATTGCTTGTAGAGTAGAGAGTACTTTGTCCCAAGCATTAGGGGCTGTGCTGCTGTTTTCAGAGCTACTTCTACACAGCAAGCTCTGCCAGACCAGTGCTCCTCCTCCCCCAAGAACCACCAACCAGGATTGTGACCCAGATTCAAGCAGGGCAAAGCAAGCTCTGCTCTCCTGCTCTGACCCACCACTTAATTCCTCCCACCTGGTGGGCCTGGGGACAGAAACAACCACAGCTGGAACTCTAGAAGCAACCACAGGAGCTTCCTGCTGCTGCTGCTTGAAGCACTGATCTACCTCCGCTGCCCCTGGGGGCTCGGGCTGACCACTCTCACTCAGATCCAGCAGTTTTTCCACTAACCTGGTCTGTTGTCTTTGGCATTTGTGGGTTGAGAACTCTGGTAATTGCCACAGCTCAATGATTCAGGGCTCTATGGCCAGCTCTGCCCGACTCCCTGTTTGGTTTTTCCTGGCATGGCCCATGCTGGGCTGCGCTCTGCTCTCAGTACTATGTGATAGACCCTTCCCAGCAACCATCCAAGCTGTCCTGGGCTAGAACCTTGCTTCCCTCTGCTATTTTGTGGGTGCTGCAGCTTCAGAATTTGTTCAGAGCCATTTTTACAGGTGTTTGGAGGGACCTAGGGGAGAGCTTAAGCCAGTCCCTGCTTTCCAGCCACCATCTTGGCTCCATCCCCTAAAGTGATTTTCTTAACGTGTATATCTGACCATGTCATTTTCCTCTTAATAAAATTCTAGTAGCTCCCTATTAACTTTAGGATCAAATATCATTTAATCTTTATCTCATCCTTTTAAATGTCTATTTTACATGTTTGAAAATGTCAATAACCATTACTGTAGTAGTACATGAATATAATTTTCAGCCACTCATTTTTCAGTCATATTTGACTCTTTGTGACCCCACTTGAGGTTTTCTTGGTAAAGATATTACAGTGTTTTGCCATTTCCTTTTCCAGCTCATTTTACAGATGAAGAAACTAAGAATTGAGTGACTTACCCAGGTTAACACAGATAGTAAGTGTCTAAGGCCAGATTTGAAAAATTGGTTCTCCTCAAGAAAGAAGGACAAAAAATAAAACAAAACCTCTTTGAGTAGTAGTAGGGCTGCCCCACTGGGGAACTAACTGGAATTAGCCAGTTGGGCTACATAGTCCTTCCTTTTTCCTTCCTTCCCGCTTTCAAAGAGCTCAAAAAATGTAGTGGGGAAGACAACATGAAAACAACCATGTACTAATAAGATATAGACAAGATAAATTAGAGATAATGAAGAGATGAAACTCTTTTTACCATATCATCCAATTCTATGTTGTAGCATCCTGAGCTAATAGAATGTAAGCTACTTGAGAGCAGTGACACTACTTAGTTTGCCTTTGTGTCCTCAATGGCTTCATTGTAGGCATCTAATAAGTGCTTGTTAGATTGGATTAGATTATCACTCTGTCTGCTTTTCACACAAGAAAATTATGAACAACTTACTTGTTCTTGTTCCCACCTAGGGTTTTTTTTTTCATTTTGCTTGCCTTCTCTGCCTTCATTAAAGTCTTTTTTCACTTCATCTGGTTACTATTGAGCCTAGAAAAATGCAGACTATTTTCTGTTGCTAGAGTTCTAATGGAGAGCTGCAACATGCCCGGGAGGGCTGGTAGGAAGTCTCCTGAGCCTGAGAATGGAGATAATCCCCTTAAAGCTGGAACATTCTAGGAGGGCTGTCCTATGGAGGGGATTTGTGACTTAATTAACTGATTCTTCCACATTAGAATCCTTCTCAGTGAATTTCTGGTAAGCAAAGGGGTAGCTTTATTAAAGCAGTAACTTTCTAGAATTTGAGAGGCCTGTAGGAATTGATGCTCTTTTCTGAAGCTGACAATATCACAGAGAGTGGAGGGAGCCTATTTCAATATGATAAGGGCTGGTAATGAGAAGAGTAACAGCTGAGTCAACAAGCATTTATTTAGAATTTCTTGGGTGCAGAGAACTGTGTTAAGTACTATTAGATGCGAAAAGTGGTAAAAAAAAAAAACCTGGTCTTTATTCCTCTGCTCATCATCATCATCGCCATCATAATTGTAGTGTGCATTTATTGCTTTAAAGTTTACTCACTTTGTCTCATATGATTCTCACAAAAATGCTGGTGTGATCCTAGTGAGTGCCATCATTTCCTTCATTTTAAAGATAGGAATATAAGACTGAAAAAAGTTGTATAACTTTTTGAGTTACATTGTTAATAAATGTCTGAGGCAAGACTGGAATCCAAGTCTTCCTAACTCCAAGTCTATCACTTTCTATCTATTGAGCCATCTACCAACCTTGAGAGTTAAGCCAGATACTTAAAATCAGTTTAAGAAGAATGCAACTTGGTACAGTGATCAGATGCCTAAATGATGTGCTCTAGAGTCAGGAAGAAACATGGCACAGTGGAAAGAGCACTGACTAGAACCAATGGATAGGGGTTCAGTGCTATCTCTGATAGTACTTGTGTAGCATTGGCCAAGTCACTTAGCTTCTCTGGGCCTCATTTTCCTCATCCATAAAATGAGAGGTTTGGACTAGATGGCCTCTCAGGCCCCTCAAAGTCTCTGCTAAATACTTTATGAATCCTGAGAAAGAGAAGACTATTGGAGGCCCCCCTAGTCGCAGGTCTTTATGTTGACAGGGGGACTTGCACTGGACCTCCAAAAATAGCTTAGGACTTGGTGGTGAGGGAGGCAGAGACATTTCATGGAGCAGGAACAGAATGATCCAAAGAAGCCAGGAGTATGGCATGTGTAGGGGTAATAAGAAAACTGGCCTGACAAGAAAGGAGGGGCTCATGTTGGTCTGGGAAATAGTGAAACATAAGCTTGAGTTGATTAGGTGGGGTTAGTTTGTGAAAATATTGATTCTCAGGCAGAAGAATTTGAAGTTGATCACACAGATAAAAGATGCTTAACAATGATCATGAAGCCAGAATGAGGAAATGATCCATTTGGGTTGTTGGGCAGAGAGAAGTTAGAAAGTACAATGTGTCCATGAATAAATATTTATAGAGTATTCCGAATGATGAAACAGTATGGTGTAGTGGAGATAGAGAGCCAGCTTTGGAGTCTGGAAGACCTACATTCAAGTTCATACTGGCAGAGTGATGATGGGCAAGTCACTTAACTTTTCGGTACCCCAGTCAGCTTCCTAAAACTATATATTACAGATGAGTTGCTAACCTCCATAAGTGGAGGGATTTCCCAAATCAGTAAATGTAGAGTATGTAACAATGCATTATGTGTTTTGGGAACATATTTAAAGAATAGACAATTAATTAGTCAATAAACATTTTTTACAAATTCTCAGGTAGTTTAAAATATTCTCAGGTAGTTTATAATCTAATAAAGGAAACAAGATGGTACCTTTAAGGAAATAAGTTACTTTCAAGTCCTTGGACTTGGATGAAATTTATTTAAACAGTTGACCTTCTTTTTTCCTTGATACCTCCTAGAATTGTTGTAAGGACCAATTGAGGTAATATTTGTAAAGCACAGTGCTTTAGCACAGTATTTGACACATAGTAGGTATTTAATAAATGCCTCCCTTCCCCCTTTAAATTGAACCTTTTAACTCTGAGCATTTCCTGTTTTTCATGTGCTTTTTGGTTTTGGTGAAAAATGTGTAAGTATAGGATAGACCACATTTATCTTAAAACGCACAGACGCACAGCCTCAGGCACAGGCACAAACACACACACACACACACACACACACACACACACACACACACACACACACTCTGCTGCTTGTAGGCTGGTGCACTAGACTATTCCCTGTCATAGAAATCCGACAGTTACTATTTATTTGTAAATTGCCTGAAAATTTTCTTCTTGCCAGTAGAGGGAGGTGCAACAATATAAATTGTATTCATCATTGCATTAGAGGAAAAATAAAAGAAAAAACCTAAACTCTAAAATCAAAAAGTTAAGTTTGAGAATTTGTATCTCCAGTGCATAAATATTAAGTTATGGCAACTTCCAACATTGTTTGTAACTTGGGGTCTTCCACATATGCAAAATGAAGTTATTACCATGTTGCTTTTATGCCTTGTCCTATATCACGTGGCTGAATTATGGGTGATAAAGGAGTCTTACTTTTGAATTTTATAACTCCGTTGATTTTAAATTAGCAACCAAAGAATGACATTAATGTGTTTATGTGGTAAATTTTTGTTTTCTATTTAGGGGGAAAAACAAATACAGAACAAAGAGCAAAAAAGTAGCAAGAAAAAAAAAACTTTGTGATGGAAAGTTTGAAGTTTTAAAAATAGTCATTTTGATGAGATGCCACTTAAAGGTTTTTTAAGGGAGTTAATTATCCTTTCTCATTGTAAGAAACAATATACAATAAAAAAGCCCACATATTCTCATGCAATCTAAAAGAAAATGTGATTACATGGCCAATTCAAGGAAGAAGTATGAATCTTCGTGCTGTGCTATGTATTGGTCCAGGACCAACAAACTATGAAAGTATAGTACAAATAATAGTTTGTGGTTAAGAATAGATGAATTGTTGGGAAAAAAATGAGTCTATTCCTGTTCGCTGACTGTGAAATATATATGCGTACTTACTTAATACAAGGATCTGTGGTTTCTTTGGCGTAGGCACTCCCTTTACTGAGGGAGATCCATATCCCAGCTCCTCTGAGATTGTAGCAGTCTTGAACAGTTTCTGTGGCTGAAGAACTCATCACTCGGGAGTTAACTTGGTGACAGGCCTCTCTGGGTTAAGCCAGACTGGCCTTGGTTTGATAGATACTCATTCTGGCCCCAAGCCCATACCCTGAACATTTCCTTCTTGGTAGAACCTTGCCAGAGCTTGCATCCATTATCCAAGCTTTTAGAACCCTTATGAGGGAAAATGTTAGTAGAGGATGTCTCTGCCTATAATAACAGATAGTAGGTAACCTCTTTGAATTACTAGAAAACTAGTAACAGGAAAAAACTCAGTGTTTAATCAAAACATTTTTATAAGGCCATTTCTCCACAAACCATCTTATTCTTTCAACAATTTCCTTAGCTTTATACACTTACATTCTGGATGATATGGAGCAAAAATTTGCTATTTATTGCTCTGCTCAGGGTGCTCCAGGGATGAATAAACTCCAAGACCATCCAATTGCCTCTAGGATTAAATAAAAATGCCTCTGGTGGGCATTTAAGGCCCTTCATAACCTAATTCCATCCTACCTCTTTAGCCTTATTATACATTACTCCCCTTTATACAATCTTTTGTCTAATCATACTGGCCTTCTTGCTGCCCTTCACATACCAAGCTCCTTCTCTCATCTCTGTTTCTTTGAACTCCCACGTACCTGGAATGCTCTCCATCCTCATCTCCACTTCTTAGAATCCAGAATTCCCTTCAAATTTCAACAATTACAAATGATCTACAGGAAGCCTTTCCTAATTCCTCTATCTCTTCCTGCTTTGCCCCACAAATTGCTTTGTATTTATTTTGTGTATTCTTAAATATGAATGTGTTGTTTATCTCTATATAATGTAAAGTCCTTGTAATCATTTCATATATGACTTTTTATCGCCAGCGTCCAGTACAGTCACTGGCACATAGTAAATGCTGCATAAATCCTTTTGAATGATTAATTGATTCTCTAAAAATATCTGAAAGCCACTGAACACCACACTCTCCCACCCCTACCCCAGCTGCCAGTTGTATATCTCGGGGTAACATTCATCTTAATCTCATTACAAGCAGAGTCAGACAGAACGTGTTGTTAGTATGGACAGCAGTGAGGTCCTATTGAGGCAACTGGCTACCTAAAAAGTTCTGTGGTCTCAACTAACCCAATTCTGAAAGTGTGAATCCTAAGTCCAACATTTGCTACATGATTCACTATACAAATCTTCCAAACACTTCTTTTTAAAAACAAAACAAAACATGATCTTACAGGAACACATTATGTTGTTCCAACCAATCTTGGTGCTATTACTCTCATTTCATGCTTCCTATAGTCTTATGTTAGAATAATAGATACCTTCATTTTTGCATTATGGCCATTTAAACATTTTTAATGTTAAAATCAAGGAGCTTGCTCTTAACTTCCTTAAAATGAATGCAGATATTCTCTTAGTGGAAGAATGCCAAATTTTTCTTCCCTTTTCCTATCACAGACATAACTTTGGGTAATGAATTTGAAAGAATTCTGAAGAGACTTTTGGTCACAGATGGCAGAGCAATAATAAACTCTCCAGAGTCACTCTGCATTGTCACGTTGTACTTGTACCAATAATATTGACAAGTCCAGTCTAATAAGGACTGAGCTTGAAGCCAGGAGAGACTTAGGTCATCTCACCATTGATGCTGACTGGTGGTGTGGCCATGAGCAACTCACTTAACTCCTTTCAGCCTCAGTTTCCTCAACAGCAAAGGGGGCTAATAATACTTTGAATTCCAAATTCTTAGGATTGTTTTGAGGAATCTTAACGTGTTACACAAATATATTATTATAATTGTCCTATGGTAATAATATCAGTTCTTTTCTAAGAATGTTCTGTCTTTTCATGGTGGAAGGAGTACTGGATGTAGAGGTACTGTGGTGATGCAGTATATAGAGAATTTTTCCTGGAATCAGGAAGACTGAATCCAAATCTGGCCCTTTACTTCCTAGCTCTTTGACCCTAAGGAAGTCATTTCACCCTCTGGACCTAAGTTTCATCATCAGTAAAATCAAAGCACAGGTTGTTGTAAAGATAAAATGAAATCATAGTTGTTAAGCCCTTTGCAAACCCTACAGTGCTCTCAATTCTAGCTATTCTCACGTGGGATCAGATCACCTCATTTTAGATCCTGAACCTTCAAGCTGCCTAGGTGGCTTTGGCAATAAAATTCAATGAGTATTTTAAAGAGCTAGTTATGCTCAAGGCATTGTGTTGGGAAGTGGGGAGAAAAATAAAAAATGAAATAGCTCCAGCTTTAAGGACCTTACCTTTGACTGGATGATTTAACCTCAGTTTGCTTTTCTGTAAGTTAGGGGGTTGGACTATATGATGTTTCTAAGGTTCCACACAGCTCTAATAAGTATAGTAAGAAATTTCAGTTACAAACAAATGTTATTCTCTATATTTGTCTCAAGCCATCAGCTGCACCCAGAGTATAGTCTAACAAAGGATTTAAATGAATTATTTTAGTCACTTTAGAAGTTTAATTTTTTTATTATTTCACAGCCTAAGTGGGTATTAAAGATAATAAAACCTGACCATTACTCTGGGCATATTTTCTGTGGAGAGTGTATGAGAGAACAAGGATGAGAATTGCATGGGATAAGCAAGCGTAGATCGTATGGGCATAGATCGGAAGGTATGACCTAACAGAGGGAATACCTTCCCCACTGAAGGAAAGACACAAAAAGTTTTCAAAATGCTTTTCTCATAACAATCTTGTGGGGTAGGTACTGCTGGAATTACTATCTCTATTTTACAGATGAGGGAGGAAACTCCCAGAAGTTCAAATGATTCATCCATGGTCACATAGCTTGAATTGTCTGAGTTACTTATTTCTGCTTCTGACCTGGGCCTCTCCTGAATCTAGGTCTAGTACTCTACGTGCTAATAACAAACATGCTGCCTCACAGATTGTCTTAGAGGAAACCTAACAAAAAACTAAGATGTTATTTTCATATGTCTTTGACAACAAATATATAGAGGGTGTTCTAAAAGTCTTAGTTAAGTTTTAAGCTATTAAAGCTGAAGTATTTAAAACTATTTAAGGCTTCTTTAAAAAGGTGATTTTAAGCTATTTGAGGCTAGGGTTTAAAACCATATTTAGCCTTTTGGGTGGGACACCTTGTACATGTATCATATATATATGCATATACATACATATATGTTACATATATAATGTGTATATGTACATATGTGTATACATAGCAATAATGTGATCCTCTAAAACAGAGGTCTCATACAGGCAGCCTGCAGGCTGCATATGGCCCACAACACTTCTGAGAGCAGCATGAGCAAGATTAAAATGTTTTTGGGAAATATTTAACAAAATAATAATATAACAAAACATGGATCATATTACATTTTAAAACTAAGTCAGACAGATTAGTGACCCCCTTTTCTATTTGAGTTCGATATCATTGTTCTAAAACATTTTATACATACACATATACACATACATGTGTTTATATATAAAGAAGATATTTTAGAGGGTCACAGGACATAGGACTAGAAAGAGCTTTCATCTTCTGCAGAACATATATAATTCTAAAATAATGCAAATTAATGAATAACCAAAGTAAGGGAGAATATAAACTCTTTGAGGGCAGGACTATTTTATTTTTGCTTTTCTATCTCTAGTGCCTAGCATAGTGCCTGGCACACAGTAAGCGCTTACAAAAGTTTGTTCAATTGAATTGAATTGAAGTACAACAAAAACTGCCTCACAAATCATCTTGTAAAATCCAATTGAAAGGAATCCTGGCCTTCATTGGGTGACAAGAAATGGATGAGTCTGTGAAACCTTCAATGTTACCCTATTAGGTTATATGACAGCAAAGTGTATCACAGACTGCATTGTCTTCTCACTGGAGGTGCAGCTTTTTATAGTGTTCAGTACCATGTTTGCACTGATGGGATATTTCATGCTGGAAAAAAAACCAATTGATCTGATGAAAAGTCATTTTTGGGAAAAATAAAGGAAACCTACTTCTCAAGCACCAAAATGCTTCCTCATTGCACCAGTCTGAAATATGCGATTAGATTCCTCCATCAAGTTCATGATGTAATACTTAGAACATGCAGTTTCTTCCCCTGACATATTATGCTCTGACCCTCCACTACAATTTCATTATGAGCAAATGTTGCTTTAGTCCTGTACATAACGTGTTCCCTTTGAGCTCTCTATATTGAGCTTAAATAGATAACAATTTTCACATAACCAGCTAAAAAGAATATTGATGTCTGAATAAATTCTAAAGTGAGAGATTTTACACCCATTGATTTTTATCATGGCACATAAATCAAGCATATGTTTGAAGTTTACCTGAAACTGACACCTCAACATAGCAAATGAAAGCTTTTTTAAATGCTATTTGCATTGAGAGGTAAACTCAGCTCTGTATCCTGACTAGCCAGGTAGCCTTCAAACAGGAGAAGCAGCTGCACACAAAAGAAGATGCTTTATCTTTAAATCAACCTATAAGATAATATTGGACAATGTGAAGATAAAGTAGCATGTGGCAATGTAGAGTAAAACTCATTAAGTGGGTCAGATATTATATTTTATCCCCAAATTGCACTTACTTGTGAATGTATTGATTGTGGTATATTTGTTAAGGTCCTTAATGAACTTTGGGTTAAACCACGGGTTGCAATATACAGCCCACGGGCCAAATCCAGTTCACCACCTGTTTTTGTGTGACTCGTGAGCTAAGAATGGCTTCTTAATAAAATAAAACTATGTTACAAAATGTAAAAACTGTTCTTAGCCCATGGGATATAAAAAATAGGCAACAAGCTGGATTTGCTGACTTCGAGGCCAAGCTTTTTCAAGCAAAAAATATGCTGCACATCTTTTCTACAGCTGTACAATATGGTGTTCTTACTTTTTACTAAATTTGCTAAAAAGTAATAAAAAGGCAGGTATGTTTAAATGACTGTATCCTTTGCTTCAACATATTTTTGTTGCTGAAATATTGCAGAAAACAAACAAACAAACAATGAAGAGCATATAGGGTTCTTGACTCTTTTTTTTGGCCCTGGTACCCCTTTGGTAGTCAGGTGAAGCAGGTGGACCCTTTCTCTGAACAACATTTTTAAAATGCATAAAATAAAGATGATAGAATGGCAAAGGAAACCAATTATACTGAAATACAGTAAGACTTTGCCCACATTCCCTCACAGAAACTGGGTGTATTGCCAGGAGAATGTGACCGGTTTTACGTGTAGATTGTCATGGTTTTTTTTTTTTAATTCTTGCATTTCCTTAATATATGATTACGTATGATGTTATTATTCTTTCTTTTACCCTATTTCTAATATAACTGTTTTGTGTAAGATTTTAAAATGTCATTGTTATGAGTGGATGACATATAAATAGAAATACATCAATGGGTGCTCAAGAGCTAAGAGAGTGAGGAGGGAGAGTATATCCCTTCCCCCACCCCTCACCTCAAGACAGAGTTTCCCCTAGGAGCCTGAGAAAATTTGACTGTAACTGCCTGGCAATTTTCCTTCTATGAAATCTAAACCTATAAGGGTTAAGAACAGGTTGAAGAGGGCGGAACCAAGATGGCAGCTGGGAAGCAGTGACTGGCGTGAGCTCCCCACCAAGTCCCTCCAAAAACCTATAAAAAATGGCTCTGAACCAATTCTAGAGCTGCAGAACCCACAAAGTGGCAGAGAGAAGCAGGGCTCCAGCCCAGGACAGCCTGGATGGTCTCTGGGTAAGGTCTGTCCCACGCGGAGCTCCCAGCCCCCAGCTGAGGGGAGCGGAGCTGAGCCCAGCGCGCGAACAGACCAGACGCGGACATACCAGACCAGGAGATGAGCGGAGAGTGCTCTCAACCCACAAAGAGCAAAGACATCAGAGAAGGTTAGGGGGAAAAGCTGCGGGACTGGAGTTTGTGGTTTGGCCACCGCGCCTGGGACAGCGGAGGTGGGGCAGCTTTAGAACTACTGCTGTAGTTGCTTCTGGCCCCAGGCCCACCTG
>JAQQSZ010015310.1:0-11307 GCA_028646595.1 Phalanger gymnotis
GTAAGTGGAAGACACATACAGATTGGCCGTATGCCTCCACAAAACAAGGTTAGTGATTGAACAGCCTTTCTTTTGGAGAATCCTGGAAGGATATAAAGGGGTCGGCATTTCAGGAGTTATCAGAACAACTCAAATAATAAGGCAGAGGGATTTGCTATCTCTCTGATGCCCCTCCTCTTACCATCTGAACAGCAGTTTCTGCTTGACAAACATAGTGAGCCCTTAGCACATTACCTAGTATATAGTAAGTACTTAATAAATGTTTATCAACTGAGTAAAGCATCCTTTTTGAAGAGAGAGTGGCTAGTTAAGGAGGAAAAACAGAGGCCTGGGAATTTCCACAGACATGAACCCTGACTCTGCTGGTTGGTTGGTTGTTGTCCTTTATTCTCAAAGAGGAACAAAATGACATCATTATGCTGGAGTCGAGTTTCAATGTGTCTGACTGTGGCTGATCAGATCAATCCTAGTTCAGAATACTCTACCACAGGTCAGGCACAAATAATGCACATGAACATTTGCAGTGGAGATGTCTCTAAATTTATGCATCCTGCATTTCCTTTGAGCTGTTTCAATTCTGCTTTGCTCATACAGCACAGCATCTTCTGTGATATGGGCACACCATGCTGAGCAGTCCTGTGCCAATGTCTCCCATGTCACACGAGCAATTCCAAAGTTCTTGAGAGAGACCTTGAGAGTGTCCCTGTAATACTTCTTCTGACGAATGCTTGCCTTCTGTGAGTTCTCCATAAAAGTCTTATTTGCAGGTATACGTTTTGCATTCAAACAATGTGGCCAGCCCATCAGAGTTGCACCCTCTGTAGGAGAGTTTGAATTCTTGGCAGTTTAGTTTGAGTCAGGACCTCAGTGTAGGCAATACCTTATCCTGCCAGGTGTAATAGCAAGTAAAGCGGGACCTTTTACTGTTTTTATTGTTTGTTTTGGAGTACTTCTCAGCACTAAGGCAATCAAGTGCCTTTTGAGTCTTGCCTTTCTTTTTGTTCAAGAATCTTTGATTAAATTGGTAGCCTCTGACGACCTGCTTAAGTCACAGGAAGGCCTAGGTCACATGGGTTTGAGTTGCAAGGTTGTGATGCCCTCTGACACTGAAGAAGCATGTATATATACTTAGAGGTTAGCATTTTGCTTTGGGGCTCAGTCACCACAAGAGCACTGTGTGATTTAACCAGAGGAAATTCTATGTAGCCATTGGAGCCCCCCAGCTTTGAAAAACCCAGCTGCTGGTACTTCTTTCTCTGCTAACTATGTATGTAATATCTTCAGCAGACACCTAGAAGCCTGTCTCATGTAACGTGGTAGCTAGAAAAACTAACAATATTTTGGGCTACACTGAGAAGCTTGGCTTCCAGTATTAAATAGTTGATTGCCCCTCCATACCCTACTATAACCAAAATCCATCTGAGTTGTATTCACTTCTGGGTACCATACCAAAAAACTCAAGATTATTCAGAGGAAAGTATTCAGGATTAGGAAAGGCTGGTGTCCATACCATATGGGGAGGATTAGGTGGAACTGATGAAGTTTAACTTGTAGAAGAGAAGACTGAAGGGGGATGAATAGTTTCTTTTAAATATTTGAAGGTCTATCACCAGGAAAAGTGAATATATTTGTTCAGCTTAGATCCAATGGGCATATACTCTTCATGATAAGCTAATGCTTTCCTCTTTTTCCCAATGCAGTTAAGAGGATTTCATCTTAGAACAGTGCTTGGTGCATAGAAGGCACTTAATAACTCTTGATTCATTGATTAATTGATAAAAGCTCAAGCCTGCAGCTTACCTTGGAGTCAGGGAGAGCAATGAGACAACCTCTTACCATTATCACAATTTCCAGGCATATTTACTCACAGATTTTCAGTTTTAGTTCTTTCCTGCACTTAAATACAGCCCCAGAATCTTTTTCTATTTATTCTTTCTGAATATCTGCTACTACTTGCTACCTGGTTTTTCCTTAAGTTACTAATTTAACCTCACTGTTTCAGTTTTCCCATTCATTAAATGTAGATAAGATTTATAATACCCTTTTCACAAGGATCTTTTGAGAGTCAAATGAGGTAGCTTATTATTATCATCACTGTTCAGGTTAGAAACGAGAGTGTAAAAGTCAATGGGGTCATGACCCACAGTTTAAAAAGTGCTAAAGGAGTCACAAGTGGAAAAAGTTTTAGAAGCCTTGATCCAGAGGATAGAAGCTATTGAACAACATAAGAACAACTGCGTATGTTCTTCATGAGCTACAGAGCATTTAATTGTTTTTGTTATTCTAACAATTCATTCTGTCTTGAGAGGAGGGTATCTGAAACACAGATTTTCAATTACCTCCAAAGACATCTAGTTCACCATTCAAAGCATTCATGCCATTTGAAAATCTGCAATAACAAGCCAATTCTAATAACTTTAGATCTCAGTCTTCTGAGTGTTACAAAGATACCTTCTTTGAAAAGCTGAAATCTAGCTATAACAGGTAGTTCCCATAAGCTACGATCCTGTGATTGGAATTGTAGAATAAAGTCTACGTGCTAGTCAGAATTCCAAAGTCAAGACACGCAGAGGTAAAGGCTCCTAAGGGAAAAGCTAGAAAGCCCATCACCTGCAACTTAAATTTGTTTCATGAAGATTATTTGTTTAATTTGTTTAGACAATGGCTCTGGAGACTCCTTTTCAGGTAACTCTTTTCAGTTACTGTGGGAAATGTCCCTCTGGTGAGAGGAACTTCTGATTCTGTCCCAGCAGACAAATATTGACCTATGTATTTTCAGTGTTATATCCTTTATCTTTCCGATGTTGAAAGAGCAACTCTGGTCAAAGAGGAGCTAAGTTCTTCAGTTGTGTACTCAAAGGTTGAAAGCTATAAAGAATTTCATTTTCTTGCCCATATCCATCACTTGTCATTGAGGTATAGAATTCCTCATGAGAAAACTCTTTCTACCAATGCAGATCGATGACTCTTCTGTAAAACCAAATCTCTGAGAGTTTGTTGCCTTTAGAGGTACTGAAAGTTTAAGTGACTTTCCCTGGGTTATATAATCAATACTGTTAAAGTTGAAACTTATACCCAGGTCTTCCTGTCTCAGCAGCTCATGTCATTACACTATGTCATGCTGTCTCAAAAGTCTTTGGATAAGGCAATTGTTCCAATTAAATGCCTTCTATAAGGAACTCAGGTAAACATTTAAGATATCTAATCTAATTTAGAATATCACTAAAATAACACATTGAAGTGTGTTCAGCTTTATAAAAGCCTTTTTTTCTTACAATGACCAGGCAGGATAACACACTAAATTTATAAAATAATTGATATAGCAGGATATAGAGAAAAGAAAACCAAATGTAACCACTATAAACATGTAAATGCTAGCTTGTATTGTTATTATGATTATTGGTAATTACTAAAATTACAACTCCTTTTTCATTATTAATGAAACTATAATTATTAATAAACTCTAATCTATTCTACTTTGTTACATATTATTTGATAAATATTAAATTGGAGAAATTTATTTTCCCTTAGCCTTTAACTTGTCTTTCTATATCACATAGCCTTAAATAAAAGTCAACAATCCAAGACAATTCCAAAGGATCTATGATCACCTCCAGAGAAAGAACCGATGAATTTTGAATGCAGAGTTGAGCACTTTTTTCCACTTTCTTTATTTTTGTTCTTTTGTTTGTGTTTTATTTTACAACATGGCTAATAAGTTTTGCATAGCTTCGTGTGTATAATCAATATCAAATTGCTTTCCCTCTTGAAGATGACGAAGGGATGGAAGGGAGAGAGAAAATTTGGAACTCAAAATTTTAAAATGTGCATTAAATTTTTTACGTATCAGAAATATTTAGTGAAATAAAAATAATATAAAAATAAAAACACAAGAACAAAAAAAGATTTTTCTTCATAATGTTTTTTCTCAAGATAAAAGTAAAAATATTTTTCTTACAAATATCCTCTAGTTCTTTCTCTCTATCCTCTTATAACCTTTTCTTCTCCTTCTATACTATTTTCTTGGTGGTCTTATCTCCCAGGGGATTCTATGCAGATAATTTTTAGGTTTATTCATCTAGCCCTAACGTCCCTCCTGAGATCTGTCTTCTAATCTCTATAGGACACCTTGAAATGAATCTCCTATAGATATTTTAAAATCAGTATGTCCAGACTAGGCTAAATTGTAAAAGACGTCCAAAAAGCCAATGAGGAGAAGAATTCAGAATTGACCAAATGGAAAAGGAGGTCCAAAAGAACACTGAAGAAAATAATTCCTTAAAAATTAGAATAGAACAAACAGAAGCTAATAACTTTATGGGAAATCAAGAAACAATATAACAAAGCTTAAAAATGAAAAAAAAATAGAAGACAATGTGAAATACTCATTGGATAAACAATTGACCTGGAAAATAGATCCAGGAGAGATGAGTTTAAAATTATTGGACTACCTGGAAAACATGATCAAAAAAAGAGGCTAGACACCATCTTTCAAGAAATCATCAAGGAAAATTGCCCTGATATTCTAGAACAAATGGGTATAAAAGAAATTGAAAGAATCACCCCCCTGAAAAAAAGATCCCAAAATGAAAACTCCCAGGAATATCATAGTCAAATTCCAGAGCTCCTGTATCAATGAGAAAATAATGCAAGCAGCCAGAAAACAAACAAACAAACAGTAATTCAAGTATCATGGTGCCACAGTCAGGATAACATAAGATATAGCAACTTTTAGATTAAAAGATTAAGATCTTGGAATATGATATTCTGGAGGTCAAAAGAGCTAGGATTATAACCAAGAATGACTTACCCAGCAAAACTTAGTAAAATCTTGCAGAGGAAAAATTGGATATTAAATGAGATAGAGGATTTTTAAGCATTCTTGATAAAAAGATCAAAGCTGAATGGAAAATTTGACTTTCAAATATAACACTCAATGAAGCATAAAAACCTAAACAGGAAAGGGAAATCAAAAAGACGTTTAATAAGCTTAAACTGTTTACATTCCTACATGGGAAGATGATTTTGTAACTCATAAGACCTTTCTCATTACTAGGGTAGTTAGAAGGAGTGTATATAGACGGAGCACACAGATGTGAGTTGAATATGAAGGAATGGTATCTGAAAAATAAAATTAAAGGGTGAGAGAGGAATGTTCTGGGAGAAAGAGAAAGAGCAAGGTCAAACTGGATAAAGTATTTCACATAAAAGAGTCAAGAAAAAGCTTTTGCAGTGAAGGTGAAGGGACGATGTGAGGGTTGTAAATGAACTTTACTTTCATCGGAATTGGCTCAAAGAGGAAATAACATACACATACAACTGGGTGTAGAAACCTATCTTATACCACAAGAAAGTAAGAGGGGAATGGGATAGGAGAAGATGGGGAGGGGTGATAGAAGGGATGGCAAATTGGGGGAGGAGTAGTCAGAAGCAAAACACTTTTGAGGAGATACTGGGTAAAGGGAGAGAGAGAATATAATAAACTGGGGAGGGGGATAGGAAGGAGGGAAATTCAGTTAGCAATAGTAACTGTGAAAAAAATTTGAAGCACATTTCTCTAATAAAGGCCTCATTTCCCAAACATATGCAGAACTGTGCCACATTTATAAAAATAAGTGCCATTCTCCAATTTATAAATGATCAAAAGTTATGTTTTCAGATGAAGTAATTAAAGCTATTTATAGCCATAAGAAAAAATACTCTAACTCACTATTGGTTGGAGAAATGCAAATTAAAACAATTCCAAGGTACTACCTCATACCTATCAGATGGGCTAAAGGGAAAGTGTGTCAGTAGGGCAAGATTTATGACCTTAAGGATGACCATGAATATGCCTGAATAGTTCAGAATCACAAAATATGAAAAACTCTCTAGGTAGAATGCAGAGGAAGTATAACATTTATTTAGACTCCAGAGGATAAAATCCAAAGACCCAATTTGATAAAGCAGTAATTATATTCCAAAACCACCAAAGCCCACCTCAATGTAGCAACAAGAAAATTATAACACAGTATTATAGCAAGGAGCCAAGTCATCCTGTAACCTCCCCCCCCACCCCCTACCACCACTAGGGCCTTCCTGTAAACAATCACTCATGAATCCTAACTCTCCACTCAGCACTTTCTCTGCGGCTCTGTCAACTCCAAGTTCCTGCACCTTCTCCTTGGGCTGAATTCCAATTCCTGTAGCTTTACACAACAAACAGAAGAGTTTATATTTTACTAAAAGAGAGTTATTAGAGTTAGTTGAGTAGGTTGATAAACTAGGCCACAATGTAAAATTTTTGCAAATAAAAGAAAATATTAATAAAAGTCACAACAAAAAAATTAAAGCACTGCACAGATAAAAAAAAAAGTAACAGCTATATTTTGAGGACAAACAGTATACAGATAAATTATCAGCTAATCTGATTTTTAAAGGAACGTCAAATTTTCTATAAAAATAAAAAAGAAACACAGAAATGAGGAAGAAATCAGGAAAAATATTAAAGATTATTTTGCCCAGTTATTTGTCAAGAAAACTATTTGTTTTATTCAAGGTAATTCTCTTTTTGAAAAATGACCTTTAAATATTAAGTAATTTATTTTATTACACAATATTTTCTTGGTAAATAATCCTTTTACTTTTCTCATTCACCACTTATATAGAATGCAGGAAAGTCAATTGTTCTGCTCAGTGCTGTGTGTGTATATTTCTTTTTTTCCCTTTTTGTAGGAATACCTTAAATGTCTCTTTCTTGTTGAACATTCCTCTTTTTTCTGTATTATTACATTCAGGTTTTCAAGATATATCACACCAAATTAAAATATTTAACTTCCTTCTGCCATTTTTGATATGTATGGAATAATTGTGTTATTCAAATTTCATTTCCTTTATATATTTGAAGGCGAGACAAGTATAGAATTTGTTCTTTGTCACTGAGATTGTTAAATTTCAATACTGTCTCAGAGTTTGAAGGGTAGTATTTCTTTCTAATGGTGAAAGAATCCACCTACTTTTTCAATTGATGCTTTGTTTTCTTTATTAAGAAATTCTGTGTAATTTTATTATGTTATTTCCTGTGTTGTACTCAGGTTTTTGACTTGTCATGTTCCTCTGCAAAACCTAGGATCCTTAAATTGTCTCTGCATATTTATATTTCCAGGTCAACTCCTTTGGCTTGTATAGAATTCATGTGTTTTGTTTTGTTATGTTTTGTTTTCTTTTGTTTTTTAATATTGTTACCTCCACTTCAGTAAATTTATATTATAAATTCGTTAACTTCCCTTCCATGTCCTTACAGAAATTCTCCACCATGTATTCAGTTTTCAATATGCTAATTGAGCTGTTTTTGAAATTTCTGTATTGAGACTTCAAGGTTCTAATCTATGTCATGGCCATTCTTTTTTATCTGTTATGAATTTCATTTCTCTTTTGAAGCATTCTGCAGTTCCTTCTTCAGTACTCTCTAAGTTTTCTTGAAATACAGAGAGATGTGTATTTCATTAAGCATTACTTCATTTTCTTTTATTTTACAGATTTGGTTATGGCATCTTTCTAATCCCTTTGAGAATTTATATCTTTCCTTTTGTTTTTAGGATGTTCTCTGTTGACTTATTTGAGTAAATTCTGGAAATTTAGTGAGATATTTTCATCTTGAAATCTTTTTTGCTTCAGATTTTTTTTCCCTGAAAATTCCCTCTCCTTTCCTTTCTGTCTCCTGGCCCATTGTTGGTGGCACACCAGTAGGTGGCCTGCAAAGCTGCCACCCCTTCCTCCTATGTTTGGGGGATTTAGAGTTCACCAACTTTTATCTATTTTCTATGTAGCCACTGGGAAGGACAGGATTGGCCCCAAGTAGATATAAATATCCTTTCTTTCTGTCCTAGTACAACTACACATCCTGCCTGCCATGTCCTAGTTGTTCCCTTGTTTCTCCTATTCCTTCTCTGCCTAGGATGAATCAGTACCTGTCATATTTGCAAAGTAGTCGGAGAGCTCAGGGGATTTTGGGAAAATCTGAATTTTACCTAATCACAGAGAAATGGAAATGATAGCAAGCCTCCATTACTTTCATATCACTGAATAAAATCAGTGTCTGCTAATTGTTGTAGGATAGAAAAGATGACCTTGGGGGAATGGATCCTGGTAGAGTTGACAGCAAAGGAGAGATCCCAAGACTGGCCTCAGGCATAAACCCTTGGATCAACACGTGCATCTCTGCCAGAAGTTGAGTGTTGAGACACATTTTCTGATGTTTACTCACAAGATTTTGCCTTTGGGGGGCTTTCTCTTCTTTTTCCTATAGATTCAACTGTTAATTCTGATAATTAATGCCTCTTGTTTGCAAGTTTTGACTATTAGTGGGTTTTGAAGAAAGTGAGTCATGTGTTATCTTGCTGGTCCCTTAACTGGAAGTTTTCCAGCTTCTCCCTGAAGGCACAGAAGTGAGAAAATTATCCTTTTTTTGTCACAGAGAAAGCAAATGTTATAAATAAAAGGATATGACCTTCATATGTTAATGGCAATTTGATGTCTTCAGAGAAGAATTTCTAGCAATGAAGATTCTTAGACACTAAAATCTTTGCCTGCAGGGAGCTCTGGGTTTTTCACAAAGACATGGTATTAAACTTAGAAAGGCCTTGACTGCCTGGACTTATTAAGCCATGGTCCTGGAAGCATACAGGAGTATGTACTCTCCAGTGCACAGATTTAATGATTTGCTGTTTGCCCAATTTATATATGTCTAGAACCTTTGTTTGAACCCAGCAACCTCCTCAGTGATCCCTTCACATCTTTGTTCCTCAAGGTATAGATCATTGGGTTGAGGGTAGGAGTCACCACAGTATAGAAGAAGGCTAAAAACTTACTCCACTTCTGAGTATAAGCATTTTTGGGCTGTATGTAGACAGCAATTATGGTTCCAAAGTACAAGACTACAACCATCAGATGGGAACCACAGGTTCCAAATAATTTCCAACGGCCTTCAGTTGACTTCATCCTCAATGTAGTTCTAGCAATGCAGCCATAAGAAACCAGGATAAGAGCCAGAGGTACTACAACATAGAGTATACTGGCTATGGAAAGTTCAGTTTCCACAAAGGTTGTATCTACAGCAGCAATTTTGATCAAGGCTGGAGCCTCACACATAAAACCTTCCACCCTATGGTGAGTGCAAAAAGGCAATTGAAAAGTCAATATTGCTTGAATCAAAGGTCCCACAAAACCACTGACCCAAATGACAACTGCCAACTGTTTGAGAAATCTTGGATGCATAATAACAGTGTAGTGAAGGGGGCGGCAGATTGCAATGTAGCGATCATAAGCCATGACAGTCAGGAGAATACACTCAGTGGAACCCAATCCCAGAACAATATATAGCTGCACAATACAACCAATGTAACTGATAGTCTTATCAGTACCACTAAGATTCCATAACATCTGGGGGATAATGCTGGTGGTGAAGCAGATATCCAGAAAAGAGAGGTTGGAGAGGAAAAAATACATTGGGGTGGTGAGTTTGGGATCCAGGTAAGAGACCAGAATGATGGTTGTATTCCCCATCAGGGTAAGGATGTAAAATGTAGTAATGATGAAAAGGAGGGCCATCTCTAGTTGAGGCTGGTCAGAAAAACCCAATAGAATGAACCCCATTGGGCTGCTCATATTGGTCTTTTCCATCATGTCTTAACTGTGAATAAAGTTCCTTTGGTCATTCACATTGGTCTTCCTGTGATAAGAAATTCAGAGAGCTTTAGTGATGGTAATCTTGTATTTAGTTTAATTAAATGATGACTAACTAAACACATTTGGAAAAAACAAAAAAAAACAAGCAGACACACTAACAGACACAGGTTGAATATATCACTAAACAGATAATATGCAGAGCTCCATGGAAGAGGAATACACATGAAAAGAGCTACAAAAAAGAACAAATTCACTTTAACAAGCAGTAGTTATTAAGCACCTACTATGTTCAAGTCAGTTTAGAAAAAGAGTGCAATAGAAAGTTTTACTCTGGCTAAAACATATTCACAACACTACATAAAATGATAGGCACACTGAGATACCTATATGGATATGGATATTTATAGAAAAACTGTTAAATTAGCCAAGATATGCCATAGATGTCTAAAGACAGCAATATGCATAGTTATTTTTTGGAAGAGATAGTTAAATGTAGACACATTTGCAGAAATTAATAAAGAGAAAAATATATTTCTAAAGAAATTGAGAGGTGTTAATATGTAGATCGAAGTGATAGAGACAAGAATTAGAATCATTGTTATTACAATTACTGGAATGACAGAATCTCAAGCTTGGAAGACATTTTGAGGTCATCTACAACAATTCATACCTGAAGAGATATCTCCTCCCTAATATGCCCAAGAAAAAGTCAGCCAATCTCCATTTGAAAATTTCCATTAATGAAACTCTTGTACCTACTCAGGCAGGCCATTCAACTTTTGGACAATTTTAATGCTGGTAAACT
Organism: Phalanger gymnotis; assembly: GCA_028646595.1. NCBI lineage: Eukaryota > Metazoa > Chordata > Mammalia > Diprotodontia > Phalangeridae > Phalanger > Phalanger gymnotis. Next base: position 10,472 of record JAQQSZ010015310.1, read on the forward strand.
TGTCTTTATATGGCTCAGAAATGTACTTCTGCAGTCTCCTCCTATTGCTTCTAGTTTTGACTTCTTGGATCAAGCAGAAAAAAGTCTAATCCTTCTGCTACATGACATATGTTTGAAGAATGGAGACAGCTCCAATAAATGTTTTCTTTTCTTCAAATTAACAATGTTGGTTTCCTACAACTAATCTTCTTGTGGGATAATTTCTATTCCCCTCATTATTGTCATCACCACTCTCTGGTCCTTTATAAGTTTGTTCATTTTATTACTAGTGTACTAGTATAACTTTTTATAGTAAATGTGATACCTAAAATTGAACTCAAAATATCAGGTTATGTACCGTCTGACAAGCAGAGATTACCATGGGTTAGTGTATCTCCCATTCTAGACATTTTTATTTTATTGATGCTTAATGATAATAATGATGGTGGTAACATTGATGTTAACATGGCATTTTGCATTATAACTGCTTTGTATGCACGAAATTTACTTTAAAAGTGTTTGGAGGAGAGGATTCTGGGAAGACGGCAGAGTACGTCCAAAAATTCCAAGCTCTCCAGATTGCCCCCACAAGTGAAATAAAGTAGTGCCTCGGGGCAAACTCTGAGCAGTAAAAATAAATAAAAGTAAGTGCAGAACAGTGGTCCTCTTAGGGCAATTGAAGAAAATCTGAAAAAGAAATTCCCAGGATGAGGTTTAGCACCTGTGAAGAACACCTCCAGGGTAGAAACCACTTAAACAATAAGCTGTGATCCCTGGGGTTAGTTGGGTTCAGAGGAAGCCTCTTTCCCAACCATAAGAACTTTTATCTCCTAGATAGTGAGAGGAGTTGGGCATCT
>JAQQSZ010015311.1:0-11307 GCA_028646595.1 Phalanger gymnotis
GACGGAGAGTGCTATCTACATCTAGAGAAGGAACTATGAAGTATGAGTGCAGATCGAGGCACACTTCATGCTAGCCTTCTTCTCCCCTTTTTTTCTCTCTTTTGTATTTGTTGTTGGGTTGTGTTTTTGGTTTTATTTTTGGTTCTGTTTCTTCTTTCTCATGATTCATTCTATTGGTCATAATTCTTCTCCACAACTTGACTAGTGTGGAAATTAATTCAATGCCAAGTTATACATGGAAGTTATATGGGATTCCATGCTGTCTTGGGGAGGGAGGGGGGAGGGAGGGAAGAAAATCTGGAACTCAAAATTATGTGGAATCATGTGTTGCAAACTAAAAATAAAAAATAAAAAAAGTTAAAAAAAAACTATGGTTCCATGAGCCGAGTAGAGGTGATGAGGCCAAGGGGAAACTTGGTAAAATTCTAAAACAGCTAGTGCAGATCTTACAGTAATCACAAAGAGCCCCCAAGTGGGTCCTGGTCGGTCTGATCAGGCTAATGTCATTTCCATTTTTGACAGGGTTCTTTAGGGGATGCTGAAGATAGATTTTTAGCTAACCGTTTCATAAGGTCTATTTTACTAGTTTATGGAGAAGATGGAAGGATGTGGGCTAGAGGGCACATAGTAGGCACTTGACGATGCCTGCTGATTGCTGATCATACAATTAGGCACTCTCAGAACTAGTGGAATGGTGAGATCCAAAGAGTAGCCTTTAATGGTTCCATGTCAACTTGAAAACAGGTCTCCAGGGGAGTGCCTCAGGGATCTATAGTCAGCCCTAGGTTGTTTTGGATAAAGGTACAGATGGCATGCTCACCATATTTGCTGATGATAATAGCTAACACACTGAATGACCAGAGTCAGGGTCCAAAAAAGGTCTTGACAGCCTTGAACACTGAGTTGGAATTAGCAATATGACACTGAATGTCGATAAATATAAAATCTTACTCTTGGAGTCTTTAAAAAATCAGCTTCATAAGTACCAGAGCGGGGAAGCAGTTTGTCTGTAGTTTGTAGAAGACAGTAGTTTGTCTGAAAAAGATCTTGGGGTCTGGTGGACTCATGTGATTAGGCAAAGCAGATAAGGCAACCAAGAATGTAAAAGTCATCTTAGGCTGAATTATAGGAGGGTTAGGGAGGGGATAGTCCTGCTGTCACACCATGGTCAGACCTCATCTGTGGACTTGTGTCTGCTTTTGGGAAGATCACTGATAACCTGGAGCATCCAGAGGAGGGCAGTCAGGCTGGGGAAGGACCTGGAGTTCCTGACGCATTAGGATTGACAGAATGAAAAGGAGGGAATGAAGAAGAGAAGGTGTGAGAGCTGTCTTCAGGTATTTTAAGGGCTGTCCAGTGGCAGATGGATTAGGCTTGCTCTGCTCGGCCCCACAAGGAACAACCACAATGAGGAGAAGAAGCAGAGGAAGCTTTAGGCTGGGTGATAGCAGGAACCTTCCACCAGGGAGGGCTGCCCTCCATGGGCTGCTCTCTCAGGGGTAGGGGTAGGAGCCTCATTGAGAGGCTTCAAGCTCAGGCCAGGTTTTCTCTTTTATGGAATGGTCTGAAGCCTACTAGTTAGATGAGCTGGCATCCACAGTCCTTCATTTGGCAATTTTGTGGTTTAAGGTCCCTTTCAATTCTGACGTGCTCATCTTCTGAGAGTCCAAGGGCCCTGGGAGGGCTGAGGTAGCTCATGAAGAGGATTAAGGAAAGGCTGTGTTTTCCACCCTCTCAGCCTTAAGGGGAAGCCCCTGAGACCTGAATCCGATTGGTGAAGTGTGACAGGAGGATCACAGTCTTCCTGAGACAGCATATCTGCATCCTGAGGGAGAGGGGCTGCATTTGCCTGGCCAGTCAGCAAATTGGCTCCAGCCTCCTCTGATCTAGTGGAACCTGAGAGGCCAGGGGTTGCCGCTGACACCTCCTGTGGAAATCTTGTCTATCCTTCAAGGCCTGGCTCAGGTACAACTCAGTCCCCTCACATCCCTAGCTACAAGTGATTCGTCCTTCTTCCTCTGACGTCCCAGAGCTCCTCAAGCTATCTGGCCCAGCCAGAGAAAGCATCCCAAGGAGCTCCTAGGGATCTCCCCCTTCCCTCCACCCCCAGCCCCCTCATAGCCACCCACGTTCCAATGGCCTAGAAGGGACAAGCTTCCCCCAGTGCCATGCCCCAGCTGTCCCCTCCCAGCTGGACCTCATCTCCCTCTTTCTCATTCTGGAGGCAGCCCAGAGCTCCGTCCCACTCAGACCCTTCCCGACAGTCGTTGTCTGGCGACAGGTGTAGGGCTTTCACCCTGGTCTCCTGATTCCATAGGCATTTCCGTTGTTCCACTGCCTCTCCATGAGAGCATGACACCATCACTGTGTCTTGAATGGAGGGCCCCATGATCTAGTGGAAAAGGCCTGGAATTGGAGTCTGGAAACCCAGTGGAAATATAGGTTCTGACATGAGCTGCATGTGACCCTGGGTCAGCAATGGCAGCTCTCCGCGTCTCAGTCTGCTTCTCCGTAAAATGGGTTTGGTAATCCTTACTACAGAGTGGTTGTGAGAAAGGCCCTAATAGAGATGGAAGTCATTTGTACTGGGAGCCCTAGATTTGTCCTTTGAGAAGTGAGGGGCAGGGCTGCTCCTCTTCTGCTGTTCTCTGATTCTGCCGGTGTTCATGTCTGAATTCATTTCAGTTCAACCAAAGTGATTAGAACTCTACCACATGTTCCAGCCTGTGCCGAGCCTCAGGGATCAGAGTCGTAACTAGGGTGGGATGATCAGGGCACAGGCCAGGGGCGTGCATCCTCCTGGAGGAAGTTCAGGAGCTGGCCAGCCTCACCCGTCCTGATCCCCAAGGGTCGAGGACTTCCTATCTCCCATCACTATGGAGATGTCCAGGCACTGTTGCTAGATGGTATAGGAGAAGAGAATAAGCATTTATTAGGCACCCACTATGTGCCAGGCCCTCTGTTAAGTGCTGTACAAATATTATCTCCCAACAACCCTATTTTATAGTGGAGGAAATGGGGGCAGAGACAAGCTAAGTGGCTTGTCCAGGCTCACACTTATCGTGAGTGTTTGAGGTCAGATTTGAACTCAAGTCTTCTAGCACTCTATGCACTGCAGCGCCACCTAGCTGTCTCTAGAGTTGGTGGGAAGGAGTGCAGGGGGTGGAGCCAGGCAGATCTCTGGGCTGAGTGCCTAGAAGGGGCAGGATGGCCACAGCCAGGTGCAGGGCAGAGGCAACCCCTGGAGGCAGAGGACCTGGGTTCAAATCCTGCTTCAGGATATTTGTTTCTTCCATAAAATGATGGGATTAGACTGGATGGGCTCTCTAGGGGGACAGTCGGAGAGTCAAGGCGCCAAGGGGGCTTTATGCATTAGACATCATGAGGACCGAGGGTCATCTTGATTCAAGGCAGCTTAGCCACATTCCACAAACATTTATGAAGCACCAGCTGTATGCAGAGCCCGTGCTCTGCTCTGGGTGTATGGGGTATGGGCAAGAGAGAAAGGCTGCCCTGGCGTGATGGGAGGGGCCCCTAATTGGGAGTCAGAGGGCACGGGTTCAAACCCCAGGCTTGCTCCTTCATACTTCTCTGACATTGACTGACTGACTTCTCTCCATCAATGAAACACAGCATTTGGGTGTCGCTCCAGACCCCAGGATCCTTCTGGTCCTGCCCTAGAGCAGGTCTTACTTTTCATGGTGGGAGAGAGGGCGGGAATGAGGCCTGAATGAAGAAAACTAGAACAGATGTTAAGATAAGGTTAGAGGCAGCTAGATGGGTCAGTAGATGCTGCCTTTGCTTGGAGTCACTAAGACCTGAGTTCAAATCCAGCCTCAGATGCTCCCTAGCTATGACCTGGGTAAGTCATTTAGCCGCTTTCTGCCTCAGTTTCCCCATCTGTAAAATGGGAGGGTTGGGATAATACTTGTAGAGTGCTTAGCATGATGCCTGGCACATAGTAGGGACTGCGCAGGCCGCTGGGGACACAGTCCAGATGGAATGGTCCCCGCCCCGGGGAGGGATGAACATGTGCCTCCATGTAAGCCATGCCCATACCAGGCAGGGTCCTGAGAATGCACAGGGGAGTGTGGGTCCCAAGGTCAGGGTGGGGCCACACCTGGAGTAGCACCCCTTTCAGGGAACTCCTCCAGGAGGAAACTCTCTCTACCAGGTCAGGTATGGAAACGGCAGAGAGAGACCTGCCCAGGGCAATCCAGCCTGTGTCAGAGTCGGGGCTTGAACCCAAGTTTTCCTGGCCCTGACGCCAGGGTGTTCTCTATGCTAGACTGTCTCTATACTCAGTAAATGCAAAAGAACTTGTGAGGGATGGGGAGGGGGCAACACTGGTATCTTGGGGGGAGGGGGAAGGGGAGGGGAATGATGAGGGGAGAGGGGGAGGAAAGTCCTCAGGTAAGACTCATCCTGAGCTGAGCGTTGAAAGAGGCTAGGGAGTTCATGGATCCTGCCCCCCGTAGGGAGATCCCCATTCCTACAGGATTGGGGAAGGGACACCCAAAGGCTGCATGAGACCATCAGTGACAGCAGGGACCTAGGAAAGGGGTGGTGTGATTGGACTTGGCAGGATGATGGTGGGGAGGGAAGGAGGGCATTGCAAGCATAAGGCTTAGTGTGAGCAAAGGTGTGGAGGTGGACTAGCACAGACGTGGAGAGAAGTAAAAGATGAGGCTGGAAAGGTCATGGAAGGGACCTCTGAGGACGTTTATTCCAACCCCATTAAACAGATGAGGAAACTGAGGCCTATGGTGGGGAAGTCATTTGTCCAAGGTCAAACAGGGTGGACCATAACTTCATAGAACAGGAAGAGACCCCTGGAGCCAGCTAAGCCAACCTCCCTCATTTTACAGATGAGGAAACTGAGGCCCAAGTTTTTTAGCAGGTCCCTGTGTGAGACCCATAGGCTCATAGCAGACCCCCGTGAGACCCCAGTGCTTCTAGTAGGCCCCTGAAAGATCAATGTGCTTATAGCAGGCCCCAATGTGATATGGCTGGGCTCATGGTGTGTCTCCCCTCACCCAGATGCTCATAGCAGACACCTCCTAAGATCCTGGTCCTCACCTCAGGTCCCTGAGACCCACATGTCACACGGAATTAACATTCTAAGCACACACCTTTCCTTCCCACTCGAGGGCCCCCGTCAGCCTGAGCCCCAGGTGTGGGTTTTGATATCTCCTCCACTGACCTTGGCTGGCTCAGGTTCCCCCGTTCCCTCCACCCTGTCCTCCTCACCCAGGCAGCCTCCTTGATTTATAGCCCAGCGGCAACGAAGATTTTTTCCCACCTGACACGGTTCCTGATTTAAGTTGCTTCCCCAACCTGACGGATCCCGGAGACGCGGCCAAGCATCTTTTACAGCTCCTGGCCCGAGTCAGGTGCCGCCCGCAAAGTGATGACTTGTAGCTTTCCCCTCTCTTCTTCTCTCCCTCATCATTGGAACTGAAATGTAATCAACTCGGGGGATGCTGCTGCCTGAATGATGTATTAATAGTGGGTGTGTTACAGGGGATGAGGCCACTGCGGCTGCTCCCCATCCCAGGCCTCCCACCTGCAGCCCTGCCCTGCTCTCCACAGGGGCCTTAGCCTGGGAGCCCTGAGCTACCTGCCTTCCTGGGATGGGCTCCCACTTACCAGCTGGAGGCCTTTGTGCAGTTCCTCTGTCTCTTCATTCATCTGTTGTCTTTCCCTCAGGAGACCTGGGTTTGAATCCCATCTCCACCATTTAAAGTCTGAGCCACTGGCAAGTCCCGTATTTGCCTCTGACTTCAGTTTCTCCTTTTGTGAGTTGGCGGGGGTAATCCTTGCCTTCCAACCTTATAGGATCAGTGTTTTGTAGACCTGAAAGCCCACCAGGAATGTGAAATGGAGAAAGCCCTCCCACCCTCATGACCATCCCTGCTCCTAATTACTTAAAATTGAGGCCTGCAGGAGATTTATCTCTCTCCGATTTTATTAGACAGTAAAAAGAGGAAGGCTGAGCTGCCCGGGATAAATAATGCATCATCCTAGCCAGAAGGGGTATCAGATGGAAAGCCAAAAAGGCTGGGGGAGCAGGGGGTGGCCGCAGAGACAGCTGAGCATGGGGCTGGGCTGGGAGAATAGAAGCAGAGGAGGGGTGTGGAGGAGGGATAGGGGAGGAGGGGTGGGGAGGGGGAGGACCTGACCATGGACTCTCAGAGCCCACAGAGCCATGGAAGCTGTAAACCAGGATGCTTAGAGGTGCCATGACACCTTCCTCCAATGCTTCCAGGCTTGTAGAGCCCTTTCCTGATAGAGGCATGGCAGGGTCAGAGGCTCAACTTCCCAAGATCTTCCCCTGGGCTCCTCCATGGGCATCTGGAAGGGTCCTCAGGGCCCACTGCTTCAACCCCCTCATTTTACAGAAGGGAAAACCAAGACTCAGAATGGGGAAGGACTTGTCCAAGGTCCTGCCTTCAGGGGGTGGCAGTATCAGAAGAGAGAAGGGGTGTGGTGAAGGAGACAACTGGAGCTGAGTCCCTGTTGAGAGCTGAGTGTGACACTGGGCTTGGAAGCCTGGGGGAAAGGAAGCTTGGAAGGGGTCTCAGGAGTGATAGGGACATTTGGAAGATGGGCAGCTTTGGGGGGAATGAATTGGGCTCTAGACACACTGAGCTTGAGGTGCCTCTAAGATGTTTGGTCTGAAACGCCCAATGGGTGGGTAGAGATTGAATCTGGACCAGGAGAGTGGTAGTGAGTGAGAGCCTGGGGGAGGAGAGGGCCCTGGCGAGAGAGGGGAGGGCCTGGGGGAGGGGACTTGGAACTTTTTCTAATTCAAAGCTGAGGATGAAGAGTCCTCTCCTCCTCTTCCCCTCTCCTCTTTCTCTCCTCCCTTCCTCTCTTTTTGGTTTCTTCATCTCTCATCTTTATCCCTCTCTTCCTTTCTCCCCCTCTCCTCTTCTGTCTTCTTGTCCCTACCCCACCTTCTCTCCTCTCTCCCCTCCTCCTCCTCTCCTCTCCTCTCTCCCAAGCCACTTTTCTGTCTTGAAGAGACTCAGGGTTCTTTAAAGTGTTAGAATACATTTATTTATTTGCATTTTTATTAAATAGAATTCCATCCTTCTCACTGCCGGCTCCCATCTGTCCCTGGAGGAGGGGTCATGGAGGTGAATTATTTGGTGCTGAGAAAGCAGCAGGAGCTGGGGGAAGGAGGGTGCTTGGACAACAGGAGAGCCTTGAGTGGCGCCCCTGCCAGGGTCTGGTCACACTGGGCCAAGGTCCATGCTTCCCCTTCTCCTCCATCACCAGCCATCCCACAGAAGACTTCTCATCTGAGAGAGATTGGCTAAATTTGGACAATGGGATGTTAGAACTGTCAGAGCCTTAGAGACCCCCACACCCAGCCACCTCAAACTATAGGGGGAGCCCTGAGGCTAAATGAGAAAGGACTAGACCAAGGTCACCTTGAGACAATGATGAAGAACTAGCATGGGACTCAAGCTCTCTGGATGGTCTTTATATGATCCTGCCCTGTGGATCTCCAGGTGGCTATGGCAGGCCCAGTTCTTCCCCATCTCACTCACACCAAGACATGGAGGAGAAAGTTGTGCCCTGGAAGTCAGGAGATGCTGCGGCCCGATTCATGCAGCTTTGTCTTTAGTTTACTGGGTGTTGTTGGACAAGTTATTGCTGTGGCACTCAGTTTCCCCATCAGTAAAAGGAGATGTTTGGAAACAGCCATCTCTAAGCTCCCTCCCAGCCCTGTCATCCCCTATTGTCAGGCCTCTCCTAGCCCTGACATCCTATTTCCCTTTAAAAGCAGATCCCTATGGGAGGCACCATCTCCCTATAGGGAGATAACACGGAGGAAGGCTCACCAGGCTGTCCTGGGCCAGCAGCCTCCCCTATCCCTATCCCCCTCAAAGACCCCTGGAGGTTAAGCCTTTGGGCCCAAAACAACCTTCCTAGCACAGCTGGAGATCAGAGTAGGTCCTTTCCAGGGCCTGATGTAGGAGTCGTGTGGGGTCCTTGCGTTCCCAGGCCAATCCAGGCTGAACTTCAGGGAGACAGCCTGGACCTGAGAGGCAGGGCAGGGGAGTGAAAAGAGCCTAGATTGGGAGCCTGGTGCTACCAGTAACTGAGTCACTGTGTCCCCACACAACTCAGGCTCCTCTGTTGCACAATTTATAGCTCTACGTGGCCTTGAGTCCTGAACCCAGAGTCATGGGACTGGAGTATGAATTCTGGCTCTGCCACTGGCATGACTTTCCCCTCCCGGAGCCTCAGTTTCCCTGTCTGTAAAAATGAAGGAGTTAGGCTAGATGACCATTGAGGTCACTTTCAGTTCTAGGTCCCAAACTGCAGGATCTCTCTCAGCCACAGGGTCTTTATTTACAGTCCCAAAGCCTCTTCCCTCTCTCCATTTGAGTGGCTACTCAGGGTACGACATGGGGTCTTCCAACTTATTTTCTGGAAAACTATTTTGATTGCTGGATTTTCGGTTGGATCCTTGTGGGCTTCCTTTGTAATCCTGTGTAGTTTGTTTTATGCATTAAAAACCACTTTCTGGGAAGGGGTCCATCCCTAGGCTTCACCAGGGATAGCCCAAAGTGAAGGACACCTGGGACGGTGCATTTCTAAGCTATGGGGTGGAGAGATTCCTGGACATGGACATCGATGGAAGCGCAGATCCCAGAGAGCCCTGTCCGGCATCATGCTGTGCTCCCCCTGGCTCCCCCCACCCCGGGGTTCCCCTGCCCCCACCTTCTTGGAAGAGAAGCTGGGAAAGGAAGTCCCCTCCCCCTCCCCCACATCACTCCCAAGGCTCAGGCTGAGTCCCAGGGAAGGCGGCCAAGAGATACCCATCAGAAGACATCCTCACAGGCTTGGAAGGCTGGGCACGGCCTCTGGAGAAGTTATAGGCCGAATCATTGCCCCGCTTTGTTTCCAATTAACAATTGTTTAATAAAAATTTGGATTTTTTTTCCTGATGGACCACCGATCTTCTCTCACTGTAACCCAGGAACCTCTGGCCCGTTTTAATCCACTTAGCCCTGATCTAATATAAGCAGCTTTTCCTGGCTTTCTAAATAGAATTAATCCAATTTGGATTAGAAGGATTAGATGGTTGCCGAGAAAACCTCACTGCTCACCCCCCCCCATCACCCCCGCAGCCCAGGAAGGGGCTTCAGCTCTCGCACAGGGGAACCCCTCACCCTCACGTGGCTGCCCTCCAGATCCAGGGGCCATTGGGCTGCTTGGGGTTGATGTTCGGGTCTGTTCAGGCGAGCCCTGGCGTGAAGGCATGACCACCTCCCTGCCTCCTTTGTGGGCTTCTCAGCCGCCTGCGAAGGGTGCTCCCCAAGGCTCTGCCCTGGACCCTGCTTCTCTCTGTCTCTCTTCCTCCCTCCCTCTCTTTGTGTCTCTCTCTGTCTCTTCCTCTCCCTCTCCTCTGCATTGTCTCTCTGCCTCTGTCTCTCTGTCTTTGTTTCTTTCTCTCTTCTTTCTCCCCTGAGTCTCTGTCTCCCTCACTCCCTCTGTCTCTTTTTATCTTTGTCAGTCTGTCTTGTTTTCCTCTCCCCCAGTTTCTCTCTGTCTCTCTCTGTCTCCCTGTCTCTTCTTCTCCCTTGCATTGTCTCACTGTGTCTCTGTCTCTGCTCTCTGTCTTTCTCTATCTCTCTGTCTCTCTCTCCCCCTTCCTTGTCTCTCTGTCTGCCTCACTCCTTCTGCCCCTTTTCTCTCTCTCTGTCTTTGTTTCTCTCCTTCCCTCTCCTCCAGTTTGTCTCTCCCTCTCTGTCTCTTTCTTCCTCCCTTCCTCCCTTTCTCCCTCTGTCTCCCTCTGTCTTCTCTGTCTCTTTTTGTCTTTCTCTCTGTCTCTTTCTCCTTCCCTCTCCCCCTGGTCTCTCTCTGTCTCTGTTTCTGTCTCTCTCCCCACCCTCACCCTCACCTATTCTAACATCTGCTCATGACTCTCAGGCCTTCCCCACCAAGACGCCTCAGCTCCTTATCATCAGCCCCTCAACTCCTCCCATGTGAACCTGCTTCTCCTGCCTCGACTCTGCCTTTTAGAATCCTGATCGTCCTTCAAGGCTCAGTGCAGAGGCCACCTCTTCCAAGAGGCCTTCCCTGTTCCCTACCAGCTCCCTACCAATCACAAGGACTAGATGCAGGGCCCTGAGTCTACCTTGTTCACCTTCAGTTCTGTCCCAGGGGCATCGCTTCCCTGAAAAGCAACAAGAAAAGCTGAGATTCCTTCTCTGCCTCTGTGAACTCATGGGCACCAGCCACCGGATCACCGGCCCAGGAGATTGAGGCCAAACATCTCCTTTTACAAATGAGGGAGCTGAGGCCAGGGAGAGCCGGGGTCTTCCCAAGGTCGGAGGGCCCAGAAGCAGCAGACTCGGCCCAGGTCTCCTGACCTGGAGCTCAGCACCGGTGCCACTCGAAGCAGCTGCTGGCCCCCAGCTCTGGGTCCTGTCCCCCAGAGGCTGGGAAAGTCAATTTGGAATAGAACTGATGGCTTGAAGCAAAAGCAGGCAAATTGATTTTCTCCCTTGAGCCTTTAAACTCTATTCTTAATCAACCAGAATCAACTCCCCTGGCCTCTGGAGGGGAGGGAGGGCAGAGCAGGCAGCTGTGTGCCTCCTCTCACATGCCAAGGACAGTGCCGGGCCTCAGGCCAGCAGCTGGGCAGGGAGAGCCCCCAGGAACCTGAGGGCCGGCTGTGTGAAGAGAGAGCCCTGCCACATCACACCCCTGGGCTTTGCTTACCTGTCCTGGAGGCAGCCGCACCCTGGCTCAGCCCCTCATGCCACCTAACGCTGCCCCTGAGACTCTCAGGCAGAGAATTGGGGAGGAACTCTCAGCTTAGTCTATGCCCACGTCCACTGGGGAAAGACAGTCCCTGCCCCTCTCTGTGCCTCAGTCACTTATGTGTAAAATGTGCTAGCTCTTCTGAGGCCCTTCCCAGCTGCTGCGGCTGCTTCTTCTTCTTCTCGTTCTTCTTCTTCTTCTTCTTCTTCTTCTTCTTCTTCTTCTTCTTCTTCTTCTTCTTCTCCTTCTTCTTCTTCTTCTCATTCTTCTTCTTCTTCACCTTCTTCTTCTCCTTCTCCTTCTTCTTCCTTCCTTTCTTCCTTTCCTTCTTTCCTTCCTTCCTTCTTTCTTTCTTTTCTTTCTTTATGCCTTCCTTCCTTCCCTCTCTCCTTCCCTCCCTCTTTCCCTCCTTGCTTCCTTCCTTCCTTTCTTTCTTCCTCCCTCCCTCCCTCCCTGTCTTTCTTTCTTCCTCCCTTCTTTCCTTTCTCCCTCCATCCCTCCCTCCTTCCTTCCTTCCTT
>JAQQSZ010015312.1:0-11307 GCA_028646595.1 Phalanger gymnotis
GAGGATAGGTTAGGAAGAAGCAAAATATAGTTAGTCTTTCACAACATGAGTATTGTGGAAGGGTTATACATAATGATACGCATGTGGCCCATGTTGAATTGCTTGACTTCTTAGGGAGGGTGGATGGGAAGGGAAGAGGGGAGAGAATTTGGAACTCAAGGTTTTAAAAAAATAGATGTTCAAAAGTAAAAAAAAGAGAGAAATATCAAAGTTTAGAGAAGGGATACATTTAGGATGGAAGATAGTGAGTCCCATTTTGTACTTAGTTTTAGTTGCCTATGGGACATTTAGGTAGAAGTGTCTAATATATAATTGGTAATATGGAACTGGAACTAGAGAAATTAGGAATGGATACATAGACTCAGGAGTCATCTCCATGGAGACAATTGGACCCATGGGATCATCATTGAGATTATATAAACAGGTCAGAAAAAAATTTAGCTACATTGAGGTAAAGAAAAGAATCAAAGAAGAGAGAGGACCACTGGAAAGGGCAAAAATAACTGACTACAGACAAAAGGCAAAGCTGGTCAGTTCTCATTTTGCCTCTGTTTTCTCTGCCAAGAAAGATCTCTGTATTAAAAAGGACTCAACAAAAAATGACTAATACACATTTTATAAGGAAGATAATTATGGAGAAACTGAGAGTCCCTACCTGCCCTTGATGAGTTCAAGTTACCTGGCCCAGATAAGCTATATCCCACTTATTAAATGATCTGGTGAAGGGTAATTAGTAAGTCACTGTCAGTGTTCTTGGAAAGATATTGAAGAATGGGAAAGGCTAGTAAAATTGGAGAAGAGCAGGTTTCGTCTTGATTTAAAAAAAAAGAAAGAAAGAAAAAGAATGGAGCCTGCAAACTATAGGCCACTGCATTCCTGGCAAGAATCTAGAGGGTTAATGACTACATAGAAAAGGAATTGGTGGTGGCAAACAGCCAGCATGGCTTCACCAATAAGAGGACTCTCCTTCCTTTTTTGACAGGGTTACTAAACTGGTAGATCGGGGTGGGAGTTGTAGATAAAGTCTACTCACCTATACCTAGTGAAACATTTAAGAATCTATTGTATTCTCCTGTGGAAAGTTGGAGGGATGTGTATAGATTGTATAACTGTGGAACACAAGGTGGTTCAGAGTTTGGCTACTTGGAAAGAGGTCTCCAGTGGAACACCTCTAGACTCTGTGCTTGGCCTTGGAGCTATTTCATATTTGTATCAATGATCTGGTGACACAAACCTGGGAGAGATCACCAACACATCAAATGGAAAGGGAAAGATTTTAAAATATCTGAATTGAACAATGGGATAAATTATTTACTAGGTATAAAGGGAAAGTCTCATACTTGGTTCAAAACAGCAACTTCACAAGTTTGTATTACCAATTACTTGTTTGCATGTTGTCTTACTCTTAGACTGTGAGCAACTTAAGAGCAGGAACTCTCTTTCTTCTTTCTTTGTATCCACAGTATTTAATGCAATGTCTGCCATATGGTAGGTATTTAATAAATGTCTGTTGACTGACAATTGTCAGATAAAATAAGGGTATATAAATAGCAGTGTATCTAAAAAATGATCTAGGCACAAGGAAGAGAAGGGTTAAATTAGTTGACTTCAAGTTCTACCATGTATTATGACAGCCAAGAAAATCAATACAATTTTTTAGAGGCACAATGCATAGGATTAGATAGGTGATAGTGTTACTATATTGTGTCCTGATCAAATCAGATCAGATTATATTCAGTTCTGAGTGTCCCATTCTAGAAATTATATTAATGAGTGATTGTTGTTATTGTTTAGTCATTTCAGTCACGTCTGACTCTTCATGACCCCGTTTGAGGTTTTCTTGGCAAAGACATTGGAGTGGTTTGCCATTACCTTCTCCAGTTCATTTTATAGATGAGGAAACTGAGGCAAATAGAGTTAAGCAATTTGACCAGGGTCACATGGCTAGTAAGTTCTGAAGCCAGATTTGAATTCAGGAAGATAAGTCAGACCTGGAATTCTATCCATCATGCCACCTAGCTGCCCCCATTAAAAAGAGTACAGGAGGGCAATCGGGACAATGAAGAGGCTTGAGGCCATGAGGATTAGTTGAAGGAAATGAGAATGTTGAAACTGGAGAAGACTATATAGCTATATTCAAATATATGAAGTGATGTCATGTGAAAGAAGGATCAGATTTGTCGTTCTGGGTTTCAAAGAGGAGGTGGGGGACAAAGAAACAAACGTTTATTTAGTGCTTACTATGTGCCAGGCACTGTACTAAGTGCTTTACAAATATGTCATATTGACAGAAGCAGCAGCAATGGGTGGGAGGTACAAAGAGGACAATTTATGTTTGATATGAGGAAAAACTTCCTAACAAACATACCTATCCAATAGTGGAATGGACTGCATCACTGGGTGATGGATTCCGCCTCACCTGAGGTCTTCAAGAACAAAGTAGATGTATACGAGCCAGGTGTATGGAAAGGGAAATTTTTTGTGCTGGCAACACAAATAAATTCAAGACAAACCTTTGTCCTCAGGGAGCCAGGAGAAAAGAAGACAGATGTGATGTTTAACATAGGGCCATATATAATTAGGTAGGTACTTAAAAATGTTTTTTGATGATGATTCCTATAATCTTATACTTCCAAGCCTACACTGCCATGGAAGGGATGTAACAAACCTTCTGAGAGCAGTGAGACCTAAAATTCAGTGCAAGTGCTTTTAGTTCTATTTGTAGGGGGAAAAAAAGCTATCTCTGGGAGAAATGGATTATATGATACAAGTCAACAAGCATTCCCTCAGAGGCAGCTGGGTGGTGCAGTAAATAGAGCACCAGCCTGGGATTTGGGAAGCCCTGATTTCAACTCCTGCCTCAGGCACCTATTAGCCAATGCCCTAGCTTCCTCACCTGTAAAAAGGAGATGAGAATAAATAGAACCTACTTCCCAAGGTTGTTGTGATGATCAAATGAGATAATATGTGGACAGCTCTTTGCAAAATTTAAAGCACTACCCAAACGCTAGCTATTGTTATTAGTGTCAGACTGAGAAGGAAGTAGCTTCAGACTGAAAGATTCTTGAAGATTCCAGGCTGAAGCACAGACTCTTCCTGAAGCCGCAAACTTTAGATGCTGCTGGGTGTTGAAGGGCTAGAGCTGGATGCTGCAGGAATGTTTGTGCAGCTTGGTGTCACGACCCTGACCTACAGCTGTAGTGTACTAGACAACATACAGCTGTACTGAGCAGATGGCCTCAAAGGCCCCTTGGTACCTTTTATTAAGGTTTTTGTGAAGATAAAGAGAGTGATGCCAAGTGATAGCATCTGAAAGCCAAGAACATTCACATTTCTTCTCAACAGCAGATTTGTCTCCAGAGAACACACATACCTGTATAATATGGTATTAAGACTCACGGGCCCAAAAACATTTGATCCAACGTTTGGAGAAGCAGCTGTGATATAGCAGAAAGATCAGAAGTGGAGTCAGGAAACCTGTGTTCAAATCCTGACTCCCAACATTCACTAGCTCTGTAACTTTGGTTGTCATGCCCTTTTCTCCAACTCATCAGCCAAAAAGCATTTATTAAATGGTTCCTATACACCAGGCATACAAAGAAAGGCAAATACAGTCCCTCTCCTCAAAGGGCTTACTTTCTAATGGGAGTAATAACATACAAATACATATGGAATAGCTATATGCAGGATAAATTAGAGGAATTCTTGTCAGAGGGAAGGAGTTAGTGCTAAGGGAGACCAGTAAAAAGCTTTAGCTGAGATTTGAAGGAAGCCAAGAAAATCAAGAGACAGAGATTAGAAGGGAAAGCGTTCCCAGGCATGGGGGTAAAGAGTAAAAAGAAATGTGGAGAGGAATAGAATATAAGAAAAGTGGAAAGGTAGGAAGGGCCCTGGTTATGAGGGGTCTTAAAAACCGAACAAAGGAATTGTATTTGGTCCTGGAGGTAGTAGGAATCCAGTGGAGTAGGAGGTGATATAGTCAGACCAGCACTTTAGCAAGATTATTTTGACAGCTAAGTAGAAGATGCATTGAAGGGAGAGACTGTGGGGAGGAAGACAACCAGGCTATTGCAGTGGTCCTACCTTACTAAAGTGATGGTAGTGTCAGAGAAGAGGTTTATAGGAAAGATGTGAAGGTAGAATTGACACCCTTCTGGCAATAATAGATGGGATGGATGGGGTGAGAGTGAGAAGTCAAGGATAACACTAGGTTGACAATCTAGGTTACTGGGAGGTTAGCTGTGTCCTCCACAACAGAGAAATTTGGGGAGGGGGCACAGTTTGGGGAGAAAAATGAATCCTGTTTTGGACATGTTTGTAGTACCTCCTCCATAGCTTCCTCACCAACCTCCTCATTGCCTGGTGCTCTGGACCAAAATCCTGGCTGGTAACTGCTCTCCTAGAATTCTATTTCACAAAAGCCCCTATCATACTACACATTACTCTTTACTTTCTGGCTTCCTCCACCATAGCCTCTTTGCCAATCCTGTTACTGCTCCACCACCACCCCTACTCCAGTTCTGGAACCATTAACCATGAACAAATCAACTCTTATATTGTTCCTGTATGGAATGTGTCAGTCTTTTACCCTAGGGCCTCACTCACCACTGGTATAACATACTCCCCACTATGTTTTCCTGCCTCCTTCCCTGTTTAAATATAAGCTCCTTGAGAAAGTATTTTTGCTTTTGTATTTCTACCCCCAATGCTTAGCACAATACTTGGCACAGAGTAAACACTAAATATTTGGGTTTTTTTAATTTATTTCATTCCTTTATTCTCTAGGTTTCAGTGTCCCTATCCATGAGACAATTGGATTCTTAAAGTCTCTTTCATTGCTAACATTTTGTGACTCTGTCTCTGTGAAGTGTAATCTTACAAGTAGACATAGAAAGGCACCCACTCATAGTTTTATAAAAGATAGTTCATTCCTAACTCAACCCACCCTCCTAATTTTGTACAAGGGGGTTTGTGTAAAGGTCAACATGGCTAAAACAAGATGTAAAGTTATCTTGTATATCTCTTAATATTGATGTTATCACATCTTACTATCCTCTGTGCTCTTTTTTTAATCCATTTTCCCTTTGTACTTAGCCCTAGCTTGTCCATAGGTGTGCAAATGCTGATTTTCTTTTTTATTCTTACTATTTTTCCAGATGCCCATTGGCTAATCCATTTAGGGACTTGGCAGATGGAGGGGTGGGAAGAAAATATTTCAGTCCATAAATATAAAAGCATGATATCCAAACTAGAATTTAGGGTCCCAAATCCTCTACTTTCATTCAGTTTTTGCAAAACAGTCCTCAAGATGTGATTCAAAACCGTGAACTTTTACTGGTTACCTACTTACCAAGGCCAAAGTAGAGAGGATAGTGATGAACAGCAAGCCTTAATATACTACAAAGGAAGCTTTTAATGAGCATTGAGAGAGCCATGCTTCTTTGTGACAAATATAAGATTTTTTTCTCTCCAGAGCCCACACAAAATACTTAGCATTCAGGAGTGTTTTATCTAAGCTGAGAACACTATAATGACAATTCAGAAGCCTTTAGTTTCCCACCAGGTAGCACTTTAGTTAGGACAATGGTGCAGAACATAGATGCTGGTGTAATAGGTAAAGAATTTGGAGGAACAAAGCATAGATAGACATGATCAGATTTCGTTTAAAGACCAAAAGCTTAACTCCTTCTTTCTTCTATTTTAGCCAGAATAATTCACTTTTCATTTTTGAAAACTTTTCCAAACAATGTGAAAGCACAGCAAGGAAACCAAATAATGAAACATTGTAAGTATTTGCATGCAAAGAAATACAATTCTGAATGCATTTCATTATTTTTGATACAAAGGTGTTTTTTTTTTAAATATCAGATCAATCTTGGAAGGGAAGAGTGTTGCAAAGGTTATTTTAATAGCTGTGAAACAGGAATTTCTTTTTTCAAGTGTCACCTGTGCTATTAAGTGACATTTCTCTTGGGCTAGACAAGACACTCAAAAATGGCACATTACATCTAACTGATCACTGCTTAGCTATATATAACATTTCAAAAATTAATGGATTTATTCAAACCTATTTTGAAGTCACTAATAGCCAGATGATAGCTTAATTTGTGGTGACTTGAGTCAGGATCTTTCTCCATTTGGTATATATAGTAGATAACTTATAAGTTGGTTTTAATGAATTCTAGACTGTTTCCAAAGACATCATTATAAGTACCCTGGATTCATCTTTCTGAATAGGGATTTAGGCTAGCTAAATCACCAACTTCTTTAGTTTAAAGCTGTCTTGGTACCTAATCCTGGGGTCTTAATATTTTGAAGCAGGAGAAACAAGAAATGTTTTCCCTGTGTTATTTCACGATAAGAGCAAAACAAATTTCCCCATTGACCAAAGGCTCCATTCCCCCAAGACACTGTTGGCAGTGGGAATATGGATCAAGAGGAGTGTCTAAAAGCTATACATGAAGAAATTTAGGGAGAAGGGAGAGACTTAGGGGTATTTATACATGGAAGAAATATCTTCAGGGCACCCAGAGTTTAATAAGTTATGCCCTTTATTGACCTATATCCTCCAACCTCACCTATGCTATATTGTGACTACATGTCCATCCTGTTGACATCTCAATCATTTATTTCTAATAGACCCACCTTCAAAAATAGATGTTATTGACACAGAAAAATAATCATTGCTCCATCCTTACATTTCCTGAGGTTCAGAATTACCATTACATGCAAAACCAAGTGCCCCCAAGATAATTACTGTTTGCTCTTCCATATCAGTTTCTTCTCTTTCAGTTCACTCTTTTCTCTGCCTTTTTTAATCTCTTTTTTATCCTTGTCTCACATCTTTAAAGGCAGAAAACTTATTAAAATTGAAATGCATGAGATGGGAAATGATATATCACACAGTTAATAAAGAGGCAAAGATTCCTATATCAAGTTATTTTAATCTCCATAACTGCACTTGGAGAGTAGTATCCCTTTGGTGAGCATCTATCTCCCTTCTTTCATGTGTTAACATCTGTTTTCCAAACTGCTCTCTATATTATTATTCACATTAAACATCTCTTTAAAAGCCCAGTTCTTAAGACTTTTTTCCTCCTATCGTTTTCTTATTTCATAAGGCAGATTATTGGGTTGGGGCAGGGGAAAGAAGTATAAGTGACCAACTGTAATTTAAAATGTTTGCAAGGATCTTGACAGAATAATATCGGCTTCTATAGCCCCTGCTGTTTTAATAATAATCTCTCCCTCCCCACCAGAAGAAATGTTTACTGGGCCTGTGTGTGTCATAGTATTATAATCTTACCCAAACAGAGCACTCTAGCAACTCCTTCAGAGTTAGAGCTATCTTTTTTACTTGGTCCAGATGAGAAATTTCTTTCTATTTAAATGTGTCCCTTAAGCAACAGAACCATTTTCATAGTTTCCTTTTGACATATATCTTCACCATGCCTTTACTTATCTCTCCCAATCATCCATGATCTTATCCCTTCCCTCAAACCCCAGGCTTCCCTTATCTCCTAATCTATCACTGACCCTACCTCTACATACTACACTGTTGTCGGTTCAAGACTGAAATCTTGAGGGAAGACAAGTCTACCAGGAGCTGCTGAAGATTTTCAATGTGAGCCTTGCAATGAGGCTTGTACTCTACTACAGAATAACAGCTTGATAGTAGTTTGGCTGGCAAATAAATGAGATAAATAGCTAAGAAAACGCCAAGAAAGGATTCTTTTGAGTTTAGCAAGCATATATTGTGTCTCTAAATTTGTTTTCCAAAGAAAATAATCCTCTGTAAACAGCTTCATTAAGTCTTAGCATCGATGTGCACAATCTATTAAAAAAAATCTAAATGGTGTTTTATTTCTTTCTTAAAGAACTCCTACATCAATTCAGAGTTCTGAGATAATTTAACAAATAAATGTGAGACCAGGGTTTGTTGTGGTTTTGCTTCCTTTTGTTTCTTTGGCTTAAAAAACAGTACTAAAGATAATTCTTGCATTTTTTTGTACTCAGAACCAAAGAAAATTTCTTAAGTTTACAACCAATTAAGATATTCTTCTTACAGCTATGCTGCCATCTTTGCGGAGAGTGAACTAAGTATCTGGGATTATGACTATGGCTTCTGCTCACCTAAAATGCTTCGATGTGCTCCTGAACCAGATGCCTTTAATCCTTGTGAAGATATCATGGGCTATGACTTCCTTAGAGTCCTCATTTGGCTCATAAATCTCCTAGCAATTATGGGAAACTTCACTGTTCTCTTTGTTCTGCTGACCAGTCATTATAAAATGACAGTGCCCCGCTTTCTCATGTGCAATCTCTCCTTTGCAGATTTTTGCATGGGGCTGTATCTGCTGCTTATTGCCTCAGTCGATTGTAAAACCAGAGGTCAATATCATAACCATGCCATAGATTGGCAGACAGGAAGTGGGTGCAGTGCTGCTGGTTTTTTCACTGTGTTTGCAAGTGAACTTTCTGTCTACACGCTCACTGTAATCACTCTAGAAAGGTGGCACACTATTACATATGCCATGCAGCTAGATCGAAAGCTACAATTGAGGCATGCCGTGCTGATTATGCTTGGAGGCTGGCTATTTTCCATGATATTCGCAACGTTGCCCCTTGTGGGTGTTAGCAATTACATGAAGGTCAGCATTTGTCTCCCCATGGATATCGAGACCACTCTCTCCCAAGCATACATATTGATCATCTTGGTAATCAATGTGGCTGCCTTCATCATCATTTGTGCTTGCTATATTAAAATTTACTTTGCAGTCCAGAATCCAGAGCTTGTAGCAGCCAACAAAGATACAAAGATTGCCAAGAAAATGGCAATACTAATATTCACTGATTTCACCTGCATGGCACCTATCTCATTTTTTGCCATCTCAGCTGCATTCAAAGTACCACTCATCACAGTGACCAACTCCAAAATTTTACTGGTGTTATTTTACCCAGTTAACTCCTGTGCAAATCCATTTCTGTATGCAATTTTCACAAAGGCCTTCCGAAGGGATTTTTTTCTTTTACTGAGCAAGTGTGGCTACTGCAAGAACAGAGCAGAATTTTATAGAATGGAGAATTTTTCAGCTTATACCTCCAACTGCAAAAATAGCTCCCATGGAGCAAATAAGGCCCCTCAAAACACACTGAAGTTGTCCACTTTCAAATGCCAGTATACCACAGTCCTCGAAGAGACTTGTAGCAAAGGATGTTAGCTATAATGTAACTTGTACCACTGTAGGTTCACAGTTGAATACTGCTGAAATTAAAGTAAGCTTCTACGATTTTACTTGTTGCTATCAGTGATGTTTACACAAAGCATTTCTTTTGCACAATCATTTGCTCTTAAAGGTAACCATGTGGAGTAGTGGATAAGGAGCTGGCCCTAAAGCCAGGAAGTCCTGGGTTCAAGCCCTGCCTCTGACACACTTTGGCCGTGTTAGCTTGGGCAAATCTTTTAAGCTCTCAATGCAATGGATAGGACTCTAAGACTGTGAGATACAAAGAGGCTGCCAACCTGCACTGGTGAAGGGAATTTCCTCACCTAAGAGATCTCTATACCATTGAAATCACAGATCCAATTCATATCCTTGTCCTATTTGTTCTTGGATTCAGAGGCCTCAACTTACACCTCTAGACTATCACATCCATTCTCCTTCCACAGGGTATTATATTTCTAAAACATTCATAACAATGTAAGCATCTAACATCTCTTATTTGCTCTGTGCAGCTTTTAAGCACCCTGAGGATATCAAAATGTTATATTTGTTGTTTAGTAAATGAAATGTATTAGGGAAATAGATCTTTAGATGCACCATCTTTTTACTTCAAATAAAAGAAAATTTTGATGCGCTATAATTTTTATACTTTTGGTGGTAAACCAATACAAATACGTTAACTCTCTGGTAGGCAGGGGCTTTGTTACTACGTGCAACATAGTGGTTTTCATTTGAAGAAGGGTTTTTTGTAGACTCTTGACTTTTTATTAAATACATTATAGTCATCATCATAAATCTATTTCTACATACATCTGTTCTAACCCCTAATCTTTATTTGATGGCACAACAAAAACTGCCTCTTTATATATACTGTACTCTTCTTAAGAATCTCTCTTCTTGACATGAGAAGACCATTACCCCCAAATCTTTGCAGAATTGGGGACCACAGGTGTACAACACCACAGAAAACGTCAGACTTGTTTGATGTATTGATTACTTTTGTTGAACTTTGTCTTCCTCTTTTTTTATTCTTTGATATAGGGAGTGGCCCTCTGGGTGGAGGGACACAATGGGAAATTCGAGGATATAAATACAAAAGATATCAATAAAATTATTTTTAATGATAAATGTGACAAATTCTGAGAAATTTTGGAAGGCTTGTAGGAACTGAGAGGGAGAAAATGAAGTAAGTGAAATCAGAACAATTTTCATGATGACCACAATAACGTAAAGGAAAATAACACCAAGCAACTTCAGAACTCTGGATGAAGAAGTGATCGGTCCTGCTTTCAGAGGTCTGAGAGTGACACAGAACAGCTTCCCCTAAGCTAAGAGGTGGGGGACACATAAAGTATTTGTTTTACTTCAATACAGTCCTTTCTTATAAGAGAAGCTTCTATTGTGGATGGGGGAAGGAAGGAGCCAAGAGCAGTATTTTTTTTTAAAAAAAACCACATCAATAAAGAGATTTTTTAAATCTCTTCTGTGATTAGCCTTTTTCCTATTTTCATATATTCTGCTTCTTTAACAGTCTATTGCCTTTATCCAAAAACATTCCTCAATTTATCTGGCATTCATGAGTTTATCCCTGAAATAAAATAAAATGCCAATTTCTCAGGCCTCTATAACCATACACTATAAACTTTTTGATTCATGTATAAATTCAAGACCCAAAACAACAAAGTAAGCACGAAAGTAGAAAATATAATAACACCTATTCTTCTCTAGGTATTTCACCTGAAATAGGTCTCAATTCACTCTAAATTGAACATATATAGAGTTAGGTGAAAGCCTGTATGCCTACACTGAAAATTATTTTGATGACATGTGACACATATTAATCTTGATTATCTATATTATGCTATATTATAACAAGTCTAAGAAATATTTTCTCCAACACTGGTTTGAAAAGTCATCTATGACTCATCACAACCCCTCGCCTTTCCCTCCTCTCTCCAAGTCTTCTTCTTCTTTTGTACTATTTGGAATGCATCCATTCCTTTCTTTCCTACTAATTCCACCCTCATTCACTCCATCACCTCACACCTAGACTTTTGTTATCAAAAGCTTCCCAAGTAGTCTC
>JAQQSZ010015313.1:0-11307 GCA_028646595.1 Phalanger gymnotis
TTCCACGCTTGGGCGGATGCGCTGCCTCACCAGCGCCCCTCCGTCACCAAAAACCCCCTACCTGGACTGGGCTTAAATCTTCAGCAGGCTCTGCACTCCTGCTCTGATCAGCCACTTAATTCCTCCCACCAGGTGGGCCTGGGGCCAGAAGCAACTGCAGCTGAATTTCTAAAGCTGCCCCGCCTCCATTGCCTCAGGGGTGGTAGTCGAACCGCAAACTCAGTCCCGTCCTGCAGCTTTTCCCACTAACCTTCTGTGTTGTCTTTGCTGTTTGTGGATTATGAGGTCTGGTGCATGCCACAGCTCATTAATTCAGCATGCTAGGGCACTCTCCGCTCCACTCCTGGTCTTGTGGGTCCGCGGTCTGCTGCGCCGCGCCGCGCCGCGCGTGCTGGGCTCTGCTTGGCTCAGCTCCACTCCCCTCAGCTTGGGGCTGGGAGTTCCGTTCGGAACAGACCTTACCCAGAGACCATCCAGGCTGTCCTGGGCTGGAGTCCTGTTTCCCTCTGCCACTTTGTGGGTTCTGCAGTTCTAGAATTGGTTCAGAGCCATTTTTTTATAGGTTTTTGGAGGGACTTGGTGGGGAGCTCACGCCAGTTACTGCTTTCCGGTCGCCATCTTGGCTCCGCCCATCCAACTCTCTCATTTTTACAGATAAGGAAATTTAGTCCTAGATTGAATATGTGGTTTGTTGAAGGCAAGGCCATGGCAAAGTCAGGATCTGAACCCATGGCTTGTACATTTCTTATTCAGTGTTCTTTCTTCTTCCTACATTGCAGCTTGCTTTGGACCAGAGCCCACGTCCAGAGTCTGTCAGAATTCTGAGTACCTCGGTTTATCTGAGAGCTCCTGATGTCCTCCTAGACCATTGAGCTCATGTAATTCTCAAGTAATTGACTCCTGCCTAAAATCTTGTCTGACCTCCAGTCCCTTTATTCCTCAGTGTTCTTCTAGGCCACCATCCCTTTTATCCTAAATTCTGTAAGCACTGGATAAACTTATTGGCTTCTTAAGAGCACCATTTTGTTTCATTACTTCTTTGATATTTTTACTTACTTGTTTGATTGTTCTCCTGAAACATTCTTAGTGTGGCACAATTGTAATTGAAATGGGGTGCCTCACAGAGTTGCTTATAATACCATAAGTATCGTCAGGTAATTTTGACTCAATTTCCTCTCCTGTGAGGTTTTTGTTCACTAATACTTCAAATGTTTAATAATTTCTTCTCAGGTTTTATTTGCCTTCTAATTATTCTTTTCTGCTGTATCCTGAGCCTTCCCTTCTCTCTGCACCATCAGTTGATTATAATATCAGATCCCTTGACTTTAACTATTATGTCTATGAAGATAATTCACAAATCCATGGAGCCAGCTTCAGACTGAACTTCAGTCCCATATTACTAGCTATCAATTGGGTATTTTAAGTTGAATGTATCAGACACATTTCAGGCTCAGCATGTCCAATATAGAACTCATCTTCTCTCCCAAATGAGCACCCCAAACCTTCCTATTTCTATTGAATGCACCAAAATTCTCTTGGTCATTTGTAACTTTGGCATTATCTGGGGTTCCTTGTGTCTCTTTTACCTTTTACATATCTAGGTAATTGCCAGTTCTTTCCACTTCTTCCACATCATCACTGATAGACAACATCTTGTTTCTATCCATACAGCTCCCTCCTTCGGCTTTACTTCTTCTCACTCAGATTATTGTACTATCCTACTAATTGATTTCCTTGACTCGAATATTTCCTCACTTCAATTACATCCTTCACAAAGTTCCCAAAGTAATTAAGCATAGATCTGGTCATGTCCCTCCTCTACTCAGTCTCCTTCTTGCAGTAACTTTTTCTTGCCTCTAGAATCAAATATTAACTTCTTTGCTAAACTTTCAAGGCCCTTTACATCCTGACCTCAAACAATTTTCCAGCCTCATTATTCGTATATCATTCACCTTCCTGCACTCTACAATCCAGTCAAACTGGCTTTCTCACTTTTCCTCATACACTGAACTCCTTTGCTTATCTCTGTCTGGAATGCACTCACTTTCTCACCTCTACTTCCAAAGATCCTGTTCTTCCTTCAAGATGCAACTGAAGTGCCATTTTTTTCATGAAGCCTGTCTCGATTTCTCCCAAGTGATAGCGCCCTCCTCCATATCTTATATTTATTTTATATTTATTCTCTACGTACTTATCTATGTCGTCTATCCTCAATAGAACATATGCTCCATGAGGGAAAGTACTATTCAGTTTTTGTCTTTGTATCTGCAATTGTATCTACAATTCCTAACACTAGTGGAAAATTGATTAAAAAAGTATTGATTCCCCCCCCCCCAGTTGATAAATGGTTAAAAGCTGTGAACAGGCAGTTTTAAGATGAAGAAATTAAAGCTATCTATAGTCATATGAAAAAATGCTCAAAATTGTTATTGATTAGAGAAATGTAATCAAAACAACTCTGAGGTACCACACCACACCTATCAGATTGGCTAACATGACAAAAGAGGAGAATGATAAATGTTGGAGGAGGTGTGAAATTGGAACACTTGATGATTGTTGGTGGAGTTGTGAACTGATCCAACCATTCTGGAGAGCAATTTGGAACTATGGCCAAAGGGCTATAAAACTACATACCCTTTGACCTAGCAATATCACTTTTAGGTCTGTATTCCAGAGATCATAAAAGTGGGAAAGGGACCCATATGTGCAAAAATATTTATAATGGCTCTTTTTCTGGTGGCCAAGAGTTGGAAAGTGAGGGGATGCCTATCAGTTGGGGAATGGCTGAACGAGTGGTGGTAGATGACTGTAATGGACTACTATTGTGCCATACAAAACAATGAGCAGGCAGATTTGAGAAAAACCTGGAAAGACTTACATGAACTGATGCTGAGTGAAGTGAGCAGAACCAGGAGAACACTGTACACACGCAGTAACAGCAACATTGTGCAATGACTAACTTTGATAGACTTATCTTTTCTTAGCAATTCAAGGATCTGAGACAACTCCAAAAGACCCAATTTGGAAAATGCTATCCGTATCCAGAAAAAGAACTGTGGAATCTGAATGGAGATGGAAGCATACCATTTGCTCTCTCTTTGTGTTGTTTATTTCTTCTTTCTTGTGGTTCCTCCCATTGGCTCTAATTCTTCTTTACAATATGACTTATGTGAAAATATGTTTAATATGAATGTATATGTAGAGCCTATATCAGATTGCATGCCTTTTTAGGGTGGGGGGAGGGAAGGAAGAGGGAGAAAATTTGGAACTCGAAATCTTACGAAAGTGAATGTGGAAAACTAAAAATAAATTAATTGATCTTAAAAAGTATTTATTTTTCTATGATACTCTGACTATAAATCTTATAGTTGATTCTTTGCCTTCATAAGCCAAGCTCTATTTGTCTTTCCCTCATCCCTTGTTTCCTGTTCTCTCATATCACCAGAAATGCACAAGAGCTGTAGTTCTCAAGCTGTAAGGGTGATGACTCATCAGGACATTGCTTCAGGGAGACTCCAAGAAGTCCCTGTCATTAGGATCCTTCTGCACTCTTCCAATCCCATTTTTCTGGGCATCTCCGGCTCTTCTGTGACTTACTTCATTAAATCTCCACCAATCATTATACTTTCAGATATTATTATTTGAAAGAGCTCTTATTAAAATGTATTATTTCATAAAATAACACTTTAAAAGTATCTTAGAGAGTTTAACATCTCAGTTTTTGGCATCAATTTTGTAGTGATTTTTAAAAAAAATTCTTTTTGTATACTGTAGTAGATTGCATGTATTTTATACCATATCTTTTATTTCTTTTGGAGTAGATTATTTCTATATTCTTTTAGTTTTCTCTATTTTCCCAGTGCCACACCTCAAGTATATCTCTAAGCCATTACAGCTAGATAACATTTTTGTTATAAGGTTCAGCAAAGCAGTTTCAAACTGTGTGCAGCTGCTTCTCTCCCTTTGGGAAATTAGCATTACTCATCACCTCAAATATTCCTCCTTCACATCTTTGCTCATTGTTGCTGATAGACAGAGAACCTAAGCTTTTATGAATTTAGTGAACCAGAATAAACTGACTGTTTTTCTTTAAATGTCAAGGATAGAGGCAAGGCGATTATTTTCCATAACTAAGATTTGATTTTTAGCAATGTTTACAATAAAAAGGCCTGTTTCCATTGTTTATATTATGATATTGGATCATACTGGTGGTGCAGTCTAAACAGAGGATTCATATTACTCTAGGGAGATTAAAAGGTGTCTAGTTATATAAGCCCATGTAAAAGTCACATATACATCCTAATATTTACATATGTGAAAGGAAAAAAAAATTTCTTTTGAACAGCTGTGGCTTTAACTTGATAAAATCAGAATCATTTTAGAAGGTATCTTCTAGGTGTTTGGTTCTCAAATGAGGTAAAACAGAACTTTATTGGTTAAATACACTGAATTTATTTTGTGTAATGAGAATTTATTTGTCCATACCTCTCTCTTCTCCCTTCCCCATTTTTAATAAGTCAACAAAACATTTATTATTATTAAAGACAACTACAATAATGACTCTTCTGTCTCCAACATAGCTAAATGTATACATTTGTGTCACATGTTAAAGGTAAAATTGTTAAGGCCATGGACACAGAACCTCATCACATGACGTGAATCATTGTCCTAAAGGAAGTATTTATATAGCAACACTCATGGTAGAAAGATAACTTAGTCATTGTTTTCCATCAGTCATTCCTTGGTGATACAGAGCCATATAGTTACTCATTAAAATTTCAAATGAGGTAAATCATTTACTATTTTAAAATGCCTTCAAAAGCTATCAAGAAGCAATGCTTTACCTAATTGCAGAAGAACAACTAAATTCATTTTAGAAAATGGTAAGGTGGGTGTTTTGCCCTGTACATTGAATTGCACAAGTAGAGGAATTACATAATATAGTCTATCTGTGTAAATTACACTTTTTTCACGATTCATTTAACCACTTGCATTTGGTATCATTTCCTTTCAACCTGAAGCACATCTGATTCAGATTTACTGGGACACTTGCATTCTATTCTGGGTTTAAAAGCAGCAGACCTAATTTACAAGTACAAGAACAACACAGCAGTTTGAAAGTTCCCTTTCTTTTATGTTCTTTTCCCTTAAGGAAAGGAAAATACTATAGAACAAATCCTATAAACCACATTTGCTGTTTATGGTACTATTCAAAAATTCCACTAGAGACTTGTTTTCACTTAACCCAGTGGTTGTGTGAAATTACCAGATTGAGAGGCTTTATGAAAGAAGAATTATTTGACACCCTTTTGGGAGAGGTTCTGTACTTGTTTAACTAGCAAAGAAGAACTTTATGTGCCTTCCATGTACTGTTTTTCATCATTCATCTGAGTATTATCAGCTGATTTTTTTCAGAAACAGTGTCTTTTTCCTTTTTGGGGATCCAATGCTGTTTTCATACAATTACTTAGTATTGTCACCATGAGAAAATGATGGAATTATAGGATCATAGTATCCTAAGTGTTTAGTGGGTGACTGTTATTTAGCTGTTTATTCATACTACTGCAATATCCAGGAGCTCCTCTTCATCTAGGGTAGTGCTTCTTGAGTTTTATTGTATCATGGAGCCTTTGGCCTGATGAAGCCTCTAGCTCCCTTCCCAGAATGATGTTTTAAATGCATAAAGTAAAATAAATAGATTACAAAGGAAACTAATTATGTTGTTACAGATATCAACATATTTTAAAAAAAATCAATTTCACAGACTCCCCCAGGTTAAGAATCCCTGGTTTAGAGTATTTCTTAGCACGCCCTCTGAATGACTGGAAAATTGTTTTATATGTCAAGCTAGTACCTTAGTGACAGGTGGTACTATCTTGATACTTAACTCTGGCGAATACCCAGTCCATTTCCCTTGTGCCCTTATTTACAATCAAGTGAGATAAAATCAGATAATGTATTTAAAGTATTTTTGATAAACTTCAAAATGCTATGTAAATGGGTGATGCTGATGGTGATGATGTTAACGATCATGTCGCTTCTGTTGTTGTTGATATAACTGTTTCCCTTCTCATTTTGGGAGAGTCTACCAAAAATAAGAAGTGATATTCTCTCATATTTCAATGCAAGTTCCATATTTAAATTTGAATGATTTAAAACTTCAGTTTTATATTTATAATACCTAGTTACCTGATTTTAGAAAATACTGGTATTCCATAGCATTGCATTGAAGTTCTTTGAGTGAAGAGCCTGTGTTTTTGCCTTTCTTTGTATCCCCAGGGCTTAGCCCAGTGCTGGCACCTAGCAAGTGCGCATTCAATTCTTGTTGTCTGTCTGACTGGAAGAAAGGTTGGGATCATACAGTCCAACCCAATCATTTTACAAGAACTTGAAATCCTAGATCCCCTCATTCCCAATCCAGTGCTCAGTAGACTAAACAGTGCTGCATAAGTGTGACTTCAGAGTAACTACTGATTAATAAACATGTACACACACCACACACACCACACACATATACACACACATACACTCCAGAACTTATAAATTAAAATGAACTTTATTCTTTTAGGTAATTGTTTAGGGAAGCAATCCACTTTTCCTAACAATGTTCTGATTGTTCAAGGTGGTTTTGGAATTCTGATTTGGGAACTACATTTAGAACGTGAATTCCACAAGATAACTTCATATATGGTAGCTGTATCATAGTTTTTGTTTTTTGAAAATATCAGAAATAAAATGATGCAGTTTGATCATTTATCTTCTTTATCAGACTTTGGCTAATTAGAGCTTGAAGAGGAAGCTATTAGTAATAATTTTTAAAAATAATAATTTCCAAATATTAGCGCTATCCCCAAAGTACATTGAGAACACTTAAAGAAGATGACCTGTTCTTGGAGGGAGGCATTCCAAAAAGATTAAGCACTGAGAATCTGGGATAAAGCCTAAGGTCACATTGTACTTAACAGGAAAATATTAATTCAGCATTCTATAATCTCTTTGGTTTGTTAAAAAAAATGTCTCATAGGTGAGAGTAAAAATAATAGGAAAGGCCTTATATTTACTGAAACATTAACATCGTAACTATTTTTTCATTGATTTACAGCCTCTTTTAGCTAAGTTAATTTAAAAAAAATTTTTATTCGCTTGAATGAAGTACATGAGTCTCATCAGTACTAACCTGCATATTCCCAATTGGAAGAATAGGCCTCTAAAGGACTAATGGGTTTTTTAGATTAAACTAGGTACATCTGTCAGGTCGTCATTCTTTCCTCCCAGGAGAAATTTGGAAATTAGGGGTCTGTGCTCTCATTAATGTTAGTGTGAAGGGGGAATAATGTAAATGCAAATAATGTCATCATTATCCAAATGAGTAGGATATTAAAATGAGTTGCAGAACTGCATAACTGTGGGTAAATAGATACATTCATTATAAAATGTTCCTTTATAATGTAAGGATAAATGAAGTTTGATCTAGCAAGTCTTGAATTGGGGATGTTTCTCTGAACTAACCTTTTCTTCAGAGTTTCTTCGAATGCCTGACCTCATTGATTTGTGTATTTTATTGGAAGGCACAGAATCCAGCCTCTTATGCTATGCCAGTCTTGTTCAAGTCATCTCATAAATCTTTCATAAAGGTCCATCCAATGCTTTAGGAGCCTTTCTCTAGTTCTTTTGCTACTACTAAGGTCCCAGTGCAACATACCTGCTGTGTTCTGTCTTTCACTTACATGATATGATAGGCCCATCTCCTTTTCCATTTATTTGTTTTGTTGATATTATCTTTTATGCTACTTTTTTTTCGGGAATTGGCCATTGGCTATTGCTGAATCTTAATTATACTCAGCAATGAACATTATGCATTATTTATGCACTGCCTTTTAATTGTCCCTTGTATGACTTCAGGATTTTGATTCTTTGGAAATAGTATCCCATAATTTTTCAAATACCATCACTTGTAGTAATAGTTTAAAAATCCCAATATTCCAAACATGCTTTTAGAATTTGCTATTATGGGCATTGTATGCATAATTCTATACTCCCTGGGACTATGCATTTTCCTTTTCACCCCAGCCATATTCTATTCTACTATTCTTGCTGCTTCCCCTTCCAAACCAGATCACTAAAGACTATGCCTAGAAGGAGCTTAAGTCACTCTGGGCTTGTGTATCCTTATTTTAACCCTGCAATTTTTGAACCATCATCACCACTACCCACTACTTTTTACCTTTTGCTCTTAGAACTATAATAACTTAATACCATCATTGCCCCTGGAAAGGATGTCAATGAAGGAACCAATTATTAATTTACTGCTCTGAAATTTTCTTTCTTTATAAATTTAACAATAACTAATAAGCTATAAGAGATCAACCTCCTTCTCTGCCTCAGCTAATATAATCACAGAAGGCTCAGACAAAGTAGTTGATTCAATCAATCAGCAGAATAGTAAGAGTTAAGATATTTTCCATTGATCCATCAGTTATATAAGTTCTAATCAATCTGAGAGGATTATAGGGTTTTGACTATAGGATAAAGAAGGCTGACACCACCTAGGAAGCATCCCATGACTGGCATAGAGAATCAGAAATTCTTCATCCCTCTATATAAAACTAATTAGTCCAGTGGTGTGAAATTTCAGGAGTGGAGAATTACAACTTTAAGTATTGAATGTGAAAGAAAAACCAGGCTGCTGAGAGGGTATTTCTTACTTTTTTCTTCCATTCTTTTTTCTCCCCTCGTTGACTATGTCATCAGAGAGACATCAAAAAATATGCTCAATAACAGCAGAGAAACACATTAAAGATAAGCATGGATTCAGAAAGATAGTCACCTGGGTAAAAGGAAGCTTCAGGAAACATGACTTATCATGTCTGAGAGAAGTTCCAGAAATATTGCCCTCAAGGAGATCTACATGAGTACCCTATGAAAAAACAAGAGATTTTCAAGCCCTGAGGTTATCAGGCGTTGTGAGCTGCCCCTTTGCGACGTGTATTCCCTACATGTGTTCCTCACAATGATTGCATTTGAATTTTGAGCCCACTCTTACCGTGGACAGTTTATGTATTTTCAGTAGAATGTGTCCTAGATTTTTAAATGAGGACGTATTTGTAACTGATATTCTTGCTATGCCATTTGGATCAATATTTTTACTAAGAGCTAAATAAGTCTACTGTCTATTTGTTGAGGGAAAGCACAATGATGGGTAAACACTATGATGAGGGCTGGTAAGCAACAATGTTAGAATTAAAGGTACAAAACTGTTGGAAAAACTAGGAAGCATTTTGGCAGAAATTAGGCATAAACCAACATGCCACACTGTTTGCCAAGATAAACTCCTTGGATACGTGACTTAGATATGAAAGGCAAAATTATAAGCAAATTAGAGGAGCAAGGCAGATACTATTTTTCAGATTTATGGAGAAGGGGAGAGTTCATGACTAAATAAGTTATAGAGATTACTGAAGATAAAATGGAGATTTCGATTATACAAAATTTAAAAGGCAGTGAATAAATAAATCTAATAGAGTTAAAATTTGAAGAGAAAAGTAAGTGGTTAAAAAATCTTTGAGGGAATTTCTCTGATAATGGTCTTATATCTAAGATATGTGGGGAATGGATTCAGATTTTTAACACTAAGAACCATTTCCCAAATAGATAAATGGTCAAAGGATATGAACAAATAGTTTTCAAAGGAAGTAATCCAAGCTTTCAATACCCATATAAAAATGAACTAAATATCTAATAATTAGAAAAATGCAAATTATTGCAACTCTGAGGTCTCACCTCATACTCATTAGATTGACAAAGATGACAAAAGAGGACAATGATAAATGTTAGAGCAGCTACTGGGAAAACAGATACACTTGCTCGCTATTAGTGGAGTTGTAAATTGGTCTAGCCATTCTGGAAAGCAATTTGAAGCCATTCCCCCCAAATTAGGCAACTGTGAATATTCCTTGACTCAGAAACACTACTACTAGTCCTGTGTCTTAAAGAGATCAAAGAAAAAATGAAAAGGATCCATAGCTAAAAAAAACCTTAGCAGTTCTTTTTGTAGTAGTTTAGATTATGGTGTGTTCATACGAAGGTATATTATTATGCCATCTCCCTCTCCCCCTCCCCCTCCTTCTCCTTCCCTCCTCCCAACACAGAAGACATAAATACATACATACATACACACGCATATATGAATTGGGGTGAGTTCATGCCATTCAAATTCGGGGTTATGATCTTTGTATATTTTCCTACATCTTATTCTATTCTAATTTTCCCCTCTTTGTTTTTTTTCTATCTCTCTTTATAATGAAGAAGAGAGTGGCAAGAGAAGAGTGTGTTCAGAACCAGTGCCCTATGCCAAATGCTATGTGCTTTCATTCCTTTCCCAATCTTTTCTTTTACTCCCCTACACCCCATCAGTTTCTTACTCTTTCCTTTTTTCCTTTTAAATTCTTCTTCACGATGTTTCTTACAAAATCAGAGCTTTAAGAAAAGTTCTAGGCTCAGATTCCATCTAACTCAGATGGAATCTGGCCTGCTTGTGAAAACAAGCATCACGGCCAAGATGGCGGCTGCGCCAAGTTCCTCCAAAAACCTATAAAAAATGGCTCTGAACCAATTCTAGAACTGCAGAACCCACAGGGTAGCAGAGGGAAGCAGGGCTCTAGCTGAGGACAGCCTGGATGGTCTCTGGGTAAGGTCTATCACACATGGAGCTGGGAGCAGAGCAGAACAGAGCAGAGCCCAGCATGGGTGGCAGGGGACCAACCAGACCAGGAGCTGGGCAGAGCGGGCCCTAGCGCCCTGAATCAGTGAGCTGCAGCAGTTACCAGACTTCTCAACCCACAAACACCAAAGACAACAGAGAAGGTTAGTGGGAAAAGCTGAGGGGAATAGAAGGAGTTTGTGGTTCAGCCACCGCCCTGGGGGCAGTGGAGGTAGGGCAGCTACAGAACTACAGCTGCAGTTGCTTCCAGGTCCAGGCCCACCTGGTGGGAGGAATTAAGTGGCAGATCAGAGCAGGAGTGCAGAGCCTGCTGAAGATCTAAGTCCAGTCCAGGTTGGGGATTCTTGGGGAAGGAGGAGTGCTGGTGTGGCAGAGCTGGCTGTAAGAGCTCTGAAATCAATAGCACATCCCCACAAGCTTGGAACATAGTACTCTTCACTCTACAAGCAGTCGTACCCCAACAAAAAACTCAAGGGTCAAGTAAATTGGCTGGGAACATGGCCAGGCATCGAAAATGCACCCAGATTCAGTCTCAGACTCTGGAATCTTTCTTTGGTGACAAAGAAGACCAAAACATACAGCCAGAA
>JAQQSZ010015314.1:0-11307 GCA_028646595.1 Phalanger gymnotis
AGCAAAGTATAGTTAGTCTTTCAACTTTACAACATGAGTATTGTAGAAGGGTTATACATAATGATACGCATGTGGCCCATGTTGAATTGCTTGACTTCTCAGGGAGGGTGGGTGGGAAGGGAAGAGGGGAGAGAATGTGGAACTCAAAGCTTTAAAAACAGATGTTCAAAAACAAAAAAAAAGTTTTTGCATGCAACTAGAAAATAAGATACACAGGCAATGGGGCATAGAAATTTATCTTGCCTTACAAGAAAGGAAGGGAAAAAGGGATGGGAGGGGAGTGGGGTGACAGAAGGGAGGGCTGACTGGGGAACAGGGCAACCAGAATATACACCTTCTTGGAGTGGGGGGGAGGGTAGAAAATTTGTAATTCAAACTCTTGTGAAAATCAATGCTGAAAACTAAATATATTAAATAAAAAAAGATATTGAAAAAATAAATGATTTGTCTGGAGTCACACAGCTAGTAAGCATAGGAGGTAGGATTTGAAGCCAAATGTTCCTGAATCCAAGACAGTAGCTCTAATCATTGAAACCCCTGTAAGGGGCCCTGCAGGTGAAGAGAAGGGATTAGATCAGTGGTGGCATGCAGCTGGTTTGCACCGACTGGGTAGAACCGGTGCCTAATTTTAGGTTGAGTTCAGGAACCAGTTGTTAGCCTGTGCCCTCCAAGTCCGCGGTGGGGGTGGGGGGGGTGCCTTGGCTTGGTTCTGTGGAGAATCATTTGTTAATTCATTTGAATCCCACCACTGGATTGGATTCAAGGGACATGGTATAAGTAGAATTGACAAGATTTGATTCCATGTCTCTTAATTAGATATATTGTTGTCGTTGCCTGTCCTCTGTTCTTGAAGAGGACCATGACCTCAGGGAGCTGATGCCATGACGTGCAAGTAAATTGGATTTAAGTGAGGGAGGACTGTGCAAAGTCACCAGCCTCACTTTCTCCTCAGGAGCCATCTGGAGGGGAAGAGTCAAGGATCAGTGAGTCTGCAAATCCTGCTGACTGGAAGACTAGTGGTTCTCCCAAAATAAAAAAAAATACAGAGGAGAGGCAGGTTTCAGAGGATAAGAAAATGAGTTCCATTTTGGACTTGTCAAAATACCCTTTGATCTAAACTAAGCAACTAAAATGACTCAAGTCAGCAATTAGGCAGGAAATAGAACCCAGATACACTTTTTTGTTGTTCATCTGCCCTTGGTCATGGGAGCTTTCATTCTGAGAGGACTCCGGGGCTCTTCAGAGAGTTGACTGCAGACGGGGTGTGCTAGAGCCAGCTGGTATAAAACTTTCAGTGTGAGCACTTACACTTTGGAAATTGGGAAAGGTGACAAACCAGGGTTGGTTTTTGTTTTGCTGATTGTCTAGACTTCAGAAAGTGATGGAGAAAATGTTAACAATTCAGATTAAACTTAAAAGTATGCCACGCGTTTTGGAGAGCCAGTTATTAAACATTTACAAGAATACTCCTGGTTGCAGACAATTTTTCTTCTACCCATCTTTGTGAGTCTGGTGAGATATTTTTGCATACTGGTTCTGTCATACACATATTTGGTATCCTTCCCGTTCCAGCTTCCCGTTACTTTTTGACAAGCATGTCGTCTGTATCTTTAAATGTTCAAAGCATGGGGCTGAGCACAGATGCCCGGGGCACTCCTCTAAAGACCTCCTTCTAGGTGGACACAACTCATTAACTGTGGATTCCTTGGATTTAGGACTTCAACTTGTCCAGAATCTGACAAACTATACTTTTATCTATCCCATATTTCTCCATTTTGTTGGCAAGGATAGCATGAGAGATGTCATCAAATGCTTGGCTGAAATCTAATCATGACGTGCTTATATCTTGATCTATCCTAACTTTAATCTAGTAAGCCTTATCCAAAATGAAGTCACTTCATGTACTCGAAAGCAATACAATGACCCATTAAGGATATTCAGTTATTCAGATTTTTTAATTCAACAAGCATTTATTGAATGGCATTTCTGTATGACTAATTCTTGATGGAGTCAGGTCGGAGTTCGTGATCACCTCTTCCTTTTTAAATGTTGATAAATTGTCCTTTAAGTAATACTTTTTAGAATTTTGCTCAAAGCTAAAGACAATCTTATATTTCATTTTTTTTGAAGAATTAGGAATTTTTATACCTTTTCAATCTACAACACGTCTTATGTTTTGTAACATTTCATAATATTTCAAAAATTTTGTAATATTTCACAATATTTCAGCAATTGATGACAATGACTTAGCAATCATAGTCACTATGGGTTTTTTTTTAGCAGCTTGGCATATAGTTTGAAGTTAGGTAGATTCTACCCTATCTCCTTCCTTTATCTTGGGTTTCAACTCCTTGCCAGTATTCAAACCTATTGACCCTCAACATCCTTAAATTCCTTAAACTTTCATACTTTTAAATAGGTATGCTAAATGGACACATGACTTCAGGCAAACAAACAAAACCCCAAACCACACACACCTTATGGAAGAAGTGAATGCCTTAGAAAAAATTACAAAAATAGGAGATATACTGAGGGAGGGGTGATGGAGTGAGTGGACTGGGATAGGATGTGAGAATAGAGAGGGGCTAAGAAGATGTGGTAGGACATGGGAGGGTGAAAGGAGAGGAAGTGGGCGGAACTTCAGGATCATAGAATTTAGAGGTGAAAACTCTAACCATTACAATACATCAAATAAATATCAGATGAAATGTGCTAATTTTATGGGTAAGAAAACTGAGGCCTAGAGAAGTCAAGTGACTTCCCCAAGGCACACAGATACAGAACCACGACCAAAACCCAGTTCTCTGAATCTTAATGGAGTGCTTTTTTGTTACCTATGTGGTGTAGCCAAAGGGGTGGTACTCACAATACCTCCCACCTCTAGCCTAGGGAGGTTGGGACGTTATATAGGTTTTGCTTATATGTCCACTTCCTATTCAGGCTTCTCCAGCTAGGGTTTTTCTATTCAATGAAGCCACTAAATATTAGCCCTAGGCCTGGTATAATTTCTTTTCCTACTTATACGCAGTAATGCTCCATTTATTCCAGGGTCAGACTCCTAGCAACTTCAGTTACCTAAAAAACACAGCAGGGAACTAACTGGCAAAAAATCCAATGTTCCATAGCTCATGTACTTGACTCCACAGGGGAGGAGTTCAGAGCTTACCGAATTAAAGGTATATAAATGAAGGTCACCAATTTAATAAACTCATTTATCTGATTTGCCCTTTAGAGTTAGCTAGGTGACTAGGACAGCAGATCAGAAACAGCAGGAGGATGGAGTGGGATTGGCCGGTAAGACTGCTTGAAATTGAAGCACTGAAAAATGACAAGCGGCAACAAGGGAGGAAACAGAAGCACCACCAGAGGTCTGAGACTACTTAGTTTAGGGTTAAATGGTTCTAAATCAATCTATCAACACACGTTTATTAAACTCCTAATATGTACCAGAAACTGTGGAGATACAAAACCAAAATTAAAACAATCCTTGCCCTATTGGAGCTTATATTCTATAACAGGAAATACACATACACATACACACACACACACACACACACACGTGTGCATCTTGTTTTAGTGTCTTCTTAGACACTTTTTTTTTTTACAAATTGAAGGTTTGTGGCAGCCCTAGAGAGAGCAAGTCTATCAGTGCCATTTTTCCAACAGCATGTGCACACATTGTGTCTCTGTGTCACATTTTGGTAATTTTTGCAATATTTCAAACTTTTTCATTATTATTATATTTCAATATAACCAATATATCAATCATATGTATTTCAATATTATTATTATATGTTATTATACATATGGTGATCTGTGACTAGACATCTTTGATGTTACTACTGTAATTGTTTTGTGATGCTGAGAATGGAACCTATTTAAGACAGTGAGCTTAATTGATATATGTTGTAACTGCTCCACTGACCTTCGCCCCACCTGCCCCCCTACTTTGGGTCTCCCTATTCCCTGAGACACAAAAAATATTGAAATCAGGCCAGTTAGTAACCCTATAATGGCCTCTAAGCGTGCGAATGAAAGGAAAAGTTAATTGATGCAGCAAACTTCATACTCTCTTTCTAAGAAATTGCCACAACCACCCCACCCTTCAGCAACCACCACCCTGATCAGTCAGCAGCCAAGAACATTAAGGCAAAATCCTCCACCAGCAAAAAAATTTGAGACTTACTGAAGGCTCAGATGATGGCTAGAATTTTTTAGCAACGAAGTATTTTTTAAATTAAAGTATGTACATTGTTTTTTTAGACATAATGCTATTGCACACTTAGGCTACAGAATACTGTAAGCATAACTTTTATAGGCACTTGGAAACTAAAAACTTGTGTGACTCTCTTTATTGCAATATTCCTTTTATTGCAGTGGTCTGGAACCAAACCCACACCATCTCCGAGGTATGCACCCCCCCCCACATGTATGTATTTGTCTATATGTACATGTGTGCATATATCTATCTACATAGCATGTGTATAATTGTGTGCACGCTTGTATAACCGACACCTACAATGCAGATACAGGGTAACCTTGGAGAGGAAATAGTAAATGAAGGCCTGAGTTCGGTCTTTCCTCAGAGAGTCTTTGTGAGGACAAAGGGAAATGATCTCTATAAAGTGCTTGATAGACTTGATGTCATCTGAGAGGCCACCCCTGGGAGTGAATAGAGGCCTGATTGTGGAGTCAGGAAGACTTTAGTTTGAGTCCAACCTCTGACGCACACAGACCATGTGACCAGGCACAATCCACTGAACTTCACATTGTCTCTAGCAACTTTCCAAAGCTGTAACTTACAATGGAGTTGCTGATCTGCGTTTGTGGG
Source organism: Phalanger gymnotis (assembly GCA_028646595.1). Lineage (NCBI taxonomy): Eukaryota > Metazoa > Chordata > Mammalia > Diprotodontia > Phalangeridae > Phalanger > Phalanger gymnotis. Next base: position 4,832 of record JAQQSZ010015314.1, read on the forward strand.
GAGAGTTTCTATACCATAGAGTTCTCCACATGGATGGAATCACAGATTCAGACAGACAGATGGAAGAAAAGAAGGAAAAGATAGCTATTATTGTGAAAAAGGTTAAATTATGTTAAGATAGTATTTAATAAGTTGTGTCATGGCAATACATTTTTTAAATTTAAATTTAATTTTTTAAAAAAATAAACCTTAAAAGAATAAGGCATACATTTCAAGTTAAGTGATTTGATGAAGTTTACACAGCTAACTTGTTTCAAACTTAGGATTAGAACACAGATTTCCTGACTCCCAGTCCTATGCTTTTCTGGCTACATTAAATTGGAAAATTTACCCATTGAAGGGCTTACTCCCCAGTGATGCCAGATAAATGAGGCACTGCAATTTGTTTTCATTGTATAGCTCAGATGAAGACACCCCAAAAGGAAAAATTCATTTGAAATAGTTCTGAAGGAATATCTTCTAACAATTTACTTCCTCTCTCTTTCAGATCTCCTACCAGCTAACCATTGTCAATTCAACCTCATCTTTTCTTAGCTTCTTGGTGGGACTCCAGCTCATGCATATTTATACCCTCTACCTCATCAACAATCTCCTGAGCTTATCCTGTCATTTAGAGTGCAGTGGGACATGTAGAAATCTCAGTTAAAACAATAGCTATTATCTTTTCATCTACCCTGACATTTCACTAAATGTCCAACAGCCTTCAGGTTGATCCCTTAAGTCACATTTTTACTTTTGTCTACCAAGTTGAGTCCCAAAGGCAGCAAATCTAGGGAAAGTACGGCTTTGACCCTAGGCTTATCTTTAAAAGAACTAGCAACAACCACAAGACCATAGAACATTAAGCAGCACTCATCAATGCAATCCCCTTAAATGTAGAATTTTAGATGCTAACAACACTATTACTACTGCTTATACCTCACTAAAACTGGGTCTGCACCTGTTCTCTAGTGGTTAACACACTCACTCCTTTTTACTCTCCATATTGCAGTGATAGTGACTGTTGAAGGAAAAATCCCCCTCTTCAATGCTGGCTGTTTACTCTGCCTTTCCCATCCATCTCAACCTTACCTCCACAATGTCCCATTCCAGATTCGCCCTCTCAAACTCCTGCTCCATAACAAATTTCCTTTCATCTTATACTCCTTTCTCACTTGCTTCTGCCATTTTCTGCAGCTCTGAGGCCTGGCTCCCTCTGCTCCCTCTGATCTCTGACCAACCTCCCTGATACTGGCTATACTTTCACTCATACTGGCCAAGGCGGGGGTGGAAGGGGGTGTAGGTGGGGGAATCAGAATACTCCTTGCTCCCCATTGCCGCTTCCAGACTCTACCTATACTCCCACCAGTTAGCAACTTTTCATCCTTTGAGATTCATGGAGTTCAAATTTGTCTCCCAGTCCAGATTCTGGTATCTCATTATCTACCACTTCTCACAATATTATCTCTCCTTTGTCAATGAGTTCAGTGCCTGCTTCACAGTGTTCCTCTGCACCCCAGCTCCCGACTTCATACTCAAGGGTTTTTAACAAACCTGTTGATATTCCCTCGAATATTCTAGCTTTCTATATCCTTAATCTACTCAACTTGCATGACCTACTCCTTCACTTTTCCTCAACTACCCATATGGTCATACCCTTGATCATCACTTTAAGTATTCTATTTCTATACTTAAGAATTGAAATTCCTTTATCCAATCATAACCTTTGATCTTTGTATCTATGCCTATTCCTTATTCCTCTTGACCCTGTTCTCATGGTAATCTCCAGTACTTCCTACTCTCAGGAGTTTGCCAGGCTATTAGATTGGTCTCCCTTCCCAATCTCCATCCGTTGTTGAATCGGTTTAACTCTATAGCATTCTCTATTTTTGAATCCCTTATTCCCATGTTCTGTTGCTATCATGCCTTTGCAAACCCCAACCCCATATTATTCCCACCATCTGCCTCCTTTGTTCCTAATCATGTGCTATTGAAAGGAGCTAGAGGAAATTATGAAACCATGCTGACTGAGTTCACTGCAAATTCATCTTATCTAATTTCAACTAGGCTTTCACTGCAGAAAGCAATCTTAATATTCCTTCTTAATCTATTTCCGATCTTAATCACTACGGTGGCTGTTCCAAACCTTTTCTTCTCTCTTCGAGGTTCCCACTGCACGCTGTTTATCCCACCTTTTCAATCAACTGAGGCCTTTGATTTATACTTCACAAAAAGAGACGCGCTTGCAGCCATTTGCCGAGAAATCCTGATTCTACTCATTCCAATTTCTCCTCATCTCACAACCTTCTCCCTATTTTTTTGATGAAGAGGTTGACTTTTCTTGCTAATTCAATGCCTTCTCTGGAGATACACCCTCGCTCCCATCTTTTCTTGTCTTTTCCAGCATATTGGCTACCAGTATGATTCTCATTGCATTCTGATCTTCACTCTCCCCTTTTATACTGGGTCATTCTTTGCTGGCTACAAATATGCTTGTCTTCCTCATTCTTAAAAATATTCCTTCCTAGATCCTACTACTCCAACTAGCTAATGTTCTATATCTCTTCTCCCCTTCTCTGAAAAAAAAAAACCTCCCTGAAAAGCCATATGTCCTTGATGCTTCTGTCTTCTAAACTATCTGTGATCTGGCTTCAGACCTTATCACTCAACTGAAACTTACCTCTCTATTCCCACACAACTGATAAGTTGGGAAAGCAAAATGATAAAGCTATTACTACTATAAGAATTTCAAAGGTTAAACCTTGCTCATCTCTTAATCACCAAGTTTAATGGCCTTTTCATGACAGTATTACATCATAATTGTTTTCTTTGGTAATCCTATGATATGTATATATATTTTTTACATTTAAAAACATTATTCTGAGAAGGGGTCCATAGGCTTCACTATGCTACCAAAGGGATTCATACCATAAAAAAGGTTAAGAATCTCTGTTCTGGAATCAAATATAAACTCATCTGTCATTTAAAATTCTTCACAATCTGATTAGTCAGGTTCCCTCCTAACTTCCAACTTTATTATTTATTACTCTCCTCCTATACGTTGTTGTTGTTTAGTCATTTTTCAGTCGTGTCCAGTTTTTGTGACCCTATCTATCTGGGGTTTTGTTGGCAAAGATACTAGGTGGTTTGTCATTTCCTTCTCCAGCTCATTTTAGAGATGAGGAAAGTAAGGCAAACAGGACTAAGTGACTTGCCCCGGGTCTCACAGCTAGTAAATGTCCGAAGCTGGATTTGAACCCAGGAAGAGGAGTCTGTCTGACTCCAGGCCCAGTGTTGTATCCACTGCAGCACCTAGCTGCCCCTCCATGTAGTCTACAATCCAGCAATACTGGCTTGCTTGCTACGTCTCACACAAGATCTCCCATCCCTGTGCCTTGCTGGTTGATCCCTGGAATGCTCTCCTTCCTCACCTCTGTATCTTAGAATCTTTGGATTCTTTTAAGCTTAGGGTCAAGTACCAGAAGGCATTTCCTGGTCCCTTTACCTGCTAGTGTTTCTCCTCCGACGCTTCCTTCCATCTACTCTATGTATCTTGCGACGGCTTATTTTCATACATACTGACTATTAGAATATAAGCTCCTTGAAAGCAAGAGGTATTTTTACTTTTTCTTTTTATCCTAATGCTTAGTAGAGTGCTTGACACACTGATAGCACTTAATAAATGCTTGTTGATTAACTGCATGCAGAAGGAATAAAGTTGAACTTCAAAGATATTCTATCATTCAGATTTGTAAGTTCAACAGTTGTCAATTTAGACTAAGGTGAAAGGAGAGTTGGTGCGTGATTTTTTTCATTTGCAGATGATTGTGCCCTCAGTGGAGACTCTGCGGCTGAGATGCAACAAAAAGTGGGCTGATTCTCTGCCACTTGTGCTAATTTTGGCCTAACAATTAACACCGAGAAAATAGGGGTTCTCCACCAGCCAGCACCACACCATGGAACCACTGATTACAACAAATAGAGAAATTCTGAATGTTGTGGATAAATTCACTTACCATGCCAGTGTACTTTCCAGGGATGTATACATAGATGATGAGATTGGCACACGCTTTGCGAGAGCTAGCTCAGTGTTTGGGAGGCTCTGAAGGAAAGTGTGGGAGAAAAGAGATATTAGGCTGCCTACCAAACTTAAGTTTCACAGAGCTGTTGTGCTGACCTCATTATTGTATACCTGTGAAATCTGGACATATGCCAGTATCATGCCAGGAAATTGAATCACTTCCATTTGAATTGTCTTGGAAAGATTCTGAAGATTACCTGGCAAGAAAAAGTATTGGACACCGAGGTCCTTTTTAAGCTGAACTGCCAAGCATTCAAACTCTACTGTAGAGAGTGAAACTCAGATAAGCTAGCCACATTGTTTGAATGACAAACTTTCATTTGCTTCAAAGACTATTTTATAGAGAACTCACACAAGGCGAGTGTTCACATGAGGTCAGAAGAAGCTATGCAAGGACACTCTCAAGGTCTCTTTGAAGAACTTTAGAATTGATTGTGAGACATGGGAAACCCTGGCACAGGAATGCCCAGCATGGCATGCCTGTATCAAAGAAGGTGATCTATAAGCAAAGTAGAATTGCAGTTTCTCAATAGAAATGTGAGATGTGCGAATTTAGAGATATCTCCACTCCAGATGTTCACATGGATTGTTTGTGCCTGACCTATGGTAGAGCCTGTGGTGTTCACATTGGTCTGATCAGCGATAGTCAAACGCACTGTACCTTCACTCCAACATAGTGATGTCATTTTGGTCCCTGTCAATCATGAAGGACAACAGCTGACCAACCACTACTAACTGTCTGCTATGTGCCAATCACTGGTAGACAATGAAGAGAGAATACAAAGAAATCTAAGACGTGGTCCTGGCCCTTAGATGCTTAAAACAGAGCGAGAGAATTGAGGAGATCTGCTATGTGCCTGGCACTGTGCTAAGGACTTTACAAATATTATCTAATGTGATCCTCACAACAGCCTTGAGAAGTAGGTTCTATTATTATCCCTATTTTACAAATAAAGAAACTGAAGCAAACAGAGGTTAAGTGACTTGCCCAAGATGGCAAAGCTAGCAAATGCCTGAGGCCAGATTTGACCTCAGTCTTCCTGATTCCAGGCTTAGTGCGCTATCCACTGAACTATCCACTGACCCTCTATATGATTATATACATATATATGTATATATATGCACACATACACACATGCACACACACACACATAAACACAATAATCACTACAAACTAAGTAACACTACAGAACAGATGAGTCGTTTTAATATTTCAGAGATGAGAGAAAGAGCTAGGAACTGCGGCAGTCGAGGAAAGCTTCAGAGTTGAGTTGCACGTATGGAGAAGAAGAATTTGAAAAGTGGGGGGGGGAAACGGAATTCTACACATAAGGAACAACTTGAACAAAGGCTCAGAGATAAGACTGGACATGAAATGGTGGGGGAGGGGTGGGGAGTAGGAATGCCAGTATGGCTTAAACTATTTAATCTAATTTCACTTTGGTGTTGTTGTATTAATATTACCACCTGATATCAGATTTTGTTTTTAACATACTCCTCTAAACATATGGTCGTCTAAATCATTACCTGAATAGGTACCTATACTCGCTCTACCAACTTCGGGAGATTCCACTAGGCTGATACTTTTTTACCTTGTCTATCATCAATAAAAAAGGAATGGCGGTGAGTTTTATTTTTGTTTTTGCTAGAGTAAGAGTAGTTTGACAGAGTGAGAGTCTGTTTGTTTTGTTTTGGGGGCTGGTGGAGCACTCCTTACAACTTGATTATTAATGTTTTTTAAACTAATAATAGCAATCTCCTGTGTCAGCTCTTAATTTGAAAGCTCTTTTATATCTGTTATTTTATTTTAAATTTCTCATGTTCTGGGAAGTAGATAAGATAGCTATTATCATCTCTATTTTACAGAAGAAACTGAGACATAAATAATTCACCCAGGATATCTTTTTTTGTCCCATGACTGGATAAGTGATAATACAAAAAATTCATTATCTTTTTTCTTCCTAAATGGAGCCATAATTTTTAAAAAAAATCAAGAAGGGGCTATATTAACTACAAATCTTAATGACAAATTACATGTCAATGAAAGGGTTATTCTGGTGTTCATTTTGATCCCATAGAAAAAAATTGGGGTTTGAACTGAATTCCTGAAACAAAATAATGTACAACATGAAGAAAAAGATCATAGTAGAAATGATTTTCATCATTCTCTGTGACTTTGCTTAACAATTTTTATCCTGATAATATAAAGAAAATTGCAAAATAGAACATAATTATATAAATATCTGTTTTTATAATTTCTCACAAATAAATTAAGTTCTATTGAGATTTTTTTTTAAATTTATTTTTGACATGTTTGGTTTTCAGCATTGATTTTCACAGGCGTTTGAATTACAAACTTTCTCCCCATTTCCTCCCCGCCCCCACTCCAAGATGGCGTACATTCTGGTTGCCCTGT